>JAVYIG010005703.1:0-131408 GCA_035222895.1 Strongylocentrotus droebachiensis
TGCAATGCAATACAACATGTGCTCTATTTAGACACAGATGTCATATCTATACAGATATACATAGCTCATAATGCATTTGCAGTAGATCAACCCATGCACTCTCCATGTATTTACATGTTTATGAACATGAACATGAAAAAGTGCATCAAGAATATTTGAAATGTTACAACTCCTTGACACAGCGTACACTTCGTACAAACAACGTACGTACATGTACATGTAGTGTTGAAATGTGGTCGTATAAATACTAAACACATTCCTGCATGCTGTACACATGTTTATATATCCACTATCATTTATATTTCAAGAAGTTCTTTCCATACTTCCATTGAGAAAAAGTACCAAAGGTGAAAATTACAGAGACTACTTGACTAGGATTCCTTGTGTGTTGTTTAATAGTGCATTGTGTCTCTCATTCCATTGTCAAGTGCCCTTCAACCCCCCCCCCCCCCAAAAAAAAAAAGTATCGTAATAAAGAATTCACAAATTCACAAAAAATGTGTCAAGATTGCATATTTCATTACATACATGTACTGTCGGTAGCCAGGAAAGCATCAACTTTGTTTGAAATGATGAGAGCAAATGCCCTGTGGAACTATGCAAATTACAGATGACATACATGTACATACACATGAACATGTAGGGCTGGAGGCCTATACTGCAGTACAGTTTACATGTGCACCATATTAAAGAACGAAGAACAAGCAATATTTTCTCTTTCTTTCTTTTTGGGGAGGAGGAGGGGGGGGGGGGTGGTATAGTCTGTATTTAGTCTGTATTTGTTAGAAGTAGACATGTCTGTACTTCATGCACTGTGTATCAGTATTAAGAATGTAGAGAGAGGACAAATAGCATACTACAGCCTGAGGCACGATCATGCTGCATATTTATCAAGTAAGTTATGCTTCTTAAAATAATTTCCCAGCCATCTTAAAGCAGATAAACCTCTGATAAGAGCAGAGGACAGGACACTTGATCAGGGTAGCCGCTACACAAATGAAAATTACACTTTCACATGTGAAAAAGTACATGCGATTAGTTTGCAGTGATTTATGGAAAATCACATCATTATTTTGTATGTATTAAAATATTTAGTTTAGGGTCCAAATGACGGCTAATTATTGATAAATTGTCTCCAGGTTATTGTATGATATGTCTGGACCAGATACCATAATACAAACTATATTTGAGTTCCTTGGACAAATCTTAGATGTGTATTAGCATGTTAAAGGTAAAGACCTGTATTGGAAACGCCCCCAATTTCAAAAAATGAAATGGAAGCTCTCATTACCAATCATGTGAAAGAATATGTTTTGGACTAATACATGATGATAAAAAAATTGCGGGAAACCGCCTACTAATTCATATATTTGGTAAATTTGTTTCTCTCATGGTCGTGTGAGAGATATAGGGTAGTCCCATATACATCTTTCTGTGTATAGTGCTTGTAACTTTACGAAGAATGGGCCAAATTTCTTATCATTTTGATGATTCCAGAACCTTGCAGATGCTAGATGCTAGATGATCAACCTTTTCTGATCGATTCCACAACGTTTCTTTCACAATGCAATCGCATGACCATTACTGGTCTTTACCTTTAAAAGATGATGAAATGATGGCTGTCTGCCTTGTAGACTTTTAGGCATAACATCTGATGATGTCAACCCAAAAGGTATGTATTCATCAGCTTGAGATTGCCAAATAGCCTGCTATTTCTGATTTGGGAAATAAGCCTAAAGTTACAAATCGCGTCTTCGTCAGCTCGAGACTCGGCTCTCGAAACTTGAGCTTGAGAAATTAGCTTGACATATTTTGCTTAGCGTTTGCGCATAGTCTGAGTCTTCGGGCTGGTGAAACGCACCTGACAAATAGCGGGATATTTTGCAAACTAGCCCAAGATATCTTGGGATGATTATCTCGACCAAATATCCTGCTGATTGCAACTGCGGGCCGACGAAGACGCAAATTAGCTGGATAATTTGCGATTGGGATAGTTGAAATAGCGGGTTTTGGGGCAATCTCGAGCTGATGAAGACGGGCCTAGAGAGACAAGAATGTGATACATTTCACACATTCCAGCCTGGTACATTAAAGGGCAATCCAACCCTTGCAATAAGTTGTTTTGTATGAAAGAAACAAAATAAGAGAAACAGAATGGTGAAAGTTTGAAATAAATCGGACCAATAATAGGAAAGTTATGAAAGTTTGAAATGTGAGATTGATCCTTAAAGTCTGTGAATCTCAAATTGGCAGTTTGGTCAGTGGAACATGACGTAGTCAGGGATAACTCCAGTTGTCATGTGCAAAAATATAATTAATTTATGTTTTTCTCCTAAGTGCCTTCTCCCTTTGGGCATTTGGATAGCATATTATTATTATAGGTCCTCTAAAGAGAAAAAACTCTTGAGTCATACATTCCTTTTTAAATTGAAATTTTAGGTGGTGTGTAGGAACGAATGGGGAAATGAGCCCATGCCTACATGTATACTGATAACAACTTTCATAACTTTCTCATTTTTTTGTCCAATTTCATTCCAACTCTCACCAATCTACTTCTCTGATTTTTCTGCTTTTCTCTGGAATAGTTGTTATCAAAGAAGAAGCACGTGACTAAAAATCTGGTATCTCACCAAAGTTTGCTTTTACACTGCAAAAATTAGGTGAAATTTCGGCGGGCGTTTAACCAAACCACACTCCAGAGGTGGGTTTTTCGATTTCAATTTTTTGGTCACGTTTGCCGGTAGTTGCTAATCTATCCAACTACACCTGTCCCGGCAAAGCACCAGAATGTGAGAAAAATCAATGGTGTAAATGCAGCTAGTGTACATGTAGGGAAGTAGAAGACAAAGGGCCAAGTTTACCTAATAGATCGACCCTCCACATGAACTGTCTATCAATAGTACTTGACTCTCAAGCAAAGAATTTCATTCCTCCAGCATTCCTAAACTTCTCCACTTGGGAATACAGCTTTGAGAGGGATGGAGATGGAGAAAGAAAGAGAGAGAGAAGGGGGGGGGGATAGAGAGGGAGAGAGAGAGAGAGGGGGGGGGGGGGGGTGGGAGAGAGAGAGAGAGGGAGAGAGAAAGAAAGAAAGGGAGATGGAAGTGGAGAAAATACTTTGGGGCTTTGTTCAGTATGTTACTATAAGGGAATGTACATAACAGTTGCAGACCATATCCGGTCACGGCAGAAATCACTCATGAAATATTTTTGTGTTGGGGGGAAGGGGGGAATGCATTTTATTTGTCATGATAGGAAAGCCTGGAAAGGGTCATTAGATTAGACAAGTACCCTTGTACTTAGAAATTCTCTGAATTTGAAGAACGAGATTAATAGGAATGAAGGATGAATGAAAGAATGAATATATGAATGAATGAATGAATAATGACAAATAAAAGAAACAAATTTATCACTTGTCAAGGACAACTAACAAACACCCCTAGAATTATTATGTCCCCTCTTTCCAAGTTATGGAGGGACAAAGGATTTCTGCATGCACATTATGACTTGATTAGTTGCAGAATTTTCAACGACATCAAAAACGAATTACATTGCATTATACATGTCTCTTGTAAATCCAGTTTTATATCATTCCTGTTAGACGTATATCTTACAAGACATAATTGATCGCAGTGGGCAGGGAAACCAAAATTGCATTAAATGTTTGACAATTTGGTTAAAATTGCCAAGTGAAGGAAAGATACTTTTAGAGTTATTCACCGGAAAATCAATAATTTGATTTAAAAGGTACATCCATTGCCTTAGAGTTGAAAATGTGTGTGTGGGGGGAAGGGGAGGGGGGGGGGGGGGTGAAAATGGCGTGACTTTAGAAATAGGATCGTGCAAAATATGTGTACATGGTACATGTATATGTACATGTACTTATCAAAGTTCCTATTATCACTACCGTAATTAACAGTGTATAAATCGCCCCTCGTGTATTAACCGCACCCCTCTTTTTTGCCCTAAAAAAAAATTTAAAAAAAAAAAAAAATGTTTTTGTTTTGTTTTTTTGGCCAACTTTGTCGGCAGCAAGCCAAGTCCGTGTTAAAAAAACCCACGCGGGAAGGCCTTTCATTTAACTCATTAATGTAAATTAAAAAAACCGTAGAGGACCTAGGATAGAACCTTGTGGTACGCCGTGTAATAGAAGAAAAATTGGAGGAATTATTATTATAAACTACATATTGAGATCTATCAGAAAGATTACTTTCAAACCAAGATGACAGACAAATTTGATTGTTGTTCTAGTTTCTGAGTGGTGAGTCAACACATCGATTACTGAGCTCGGAGACATTGCCAGGCATAGCGCCAGGTGGAAGGGCATAAATCGAAACTTTAATTATTATTATTATAATTTTTTTTTTGGTGTACCGTGTAAAAACCGCACTCCCGACTTTGAATTTTTTTCGGCCGCAAAAAGGTGCGGTTTATACACCATTAATTACGGTATACATAATTTCCCATGTCATTACAAAGTTTCTTTCCTCTACAAAGTTTTACTCGAGAGATGACCAAGAATCGTTGAACGCCTTCCATGAGTGCTAAGGTGGTACTTACGCTCTCAATGACCACTCTCATTTCAAGAAAACATACCGTGTACGTATGTATATCATCTACATGTATGTGGAACCAGAAGGGCGTAACTTGAATACCTCGACCCAGAGTCAACGCCCTTCTGTTCTGACCCTCAACAGACATAATACATATGCACAAGTAGTGTGTGCGCTAGTGTTGTGCTAACGTTACCTCGTGTGGTGGAACTCCCAATTGAGGGCTGCCCCGAAAGTCCACCTTTTAAGACTGGCATGCCCCCTCCCCTCCCTCTATCCCATTTGATTGGACCAAAGTGACATTGGACCATCCTCAAAGCAGGTATGGCTCGATCTAATGCGGCCTGTATTGCGGGACAGATCCCACTATCCCTTTGCAATGAGAACAAGGCCAGTACCAATTCAGGTATGAAATGTCCTCTCATGAGGTCACTCCATACTTGATCGTTGATTCCATTCCGCAATTCCTATCGATAGATGATGGACGATCAGAAAGAAGAATCCCCCCTCAGCTGAGCTCAGCTTGTTTGATTCGTCTCTGTCAGACTGGATTGGGAAGGATGCCTCAGGATACATGTGTACAGTCCAGGAATAGGAACGGACAGACAGCATTGGAATGTCCGTTGTTGATGGATGAAGATGGAATTATGTCTTTGTCTCTGCTATGCATGTCTATACAGTTCTTCTCCATGTGTACAATCAGTCACCAAGTACTTGCATGCATTCATAGCACGCGCAATTTGATATTTTTCCCTTTAAAATACTTGGGTTGTGTTGTTGGGCTGTATTGACACAAGAAAAGAGGGCACGTCTTTCTTTAGAATTGTCAATTCTACACAATGTATGTCCATAGGTGCCATTGTTCTCAGGAAAATTATGCTACATGTACATAAATACTTGAAGTAGTAGACACATTGTATGTACACATGTACATGTACATGTACATGTATATCAAAGACTTTCTCTGCTATTTTCATATTGTTCCAATGTAGACCTTTTTCACTTGTTTGTTACACTGCTACATGTACATGTATAGGAAAAAGTGCATAGAGCTGTTTACATGTAATAATAGTCTTGTTTGATCTGTCTCTGTCATTAGCGAATTGGAAAAGAAGCTTCAAGATCCATGTGTACATTCAAAAATAGAAATGGACAGACAGCTTTGGAATGTCAGTTATTTTGAGATGAAAGTATGTCTTTGTCTTTATGTAATGCATCTGTGTACAGTTGTTCTGCATGTGTACATAAGGACAGTGTTGTAACCTTACCAAAGAGAGCAACAGTGTATGTTTTACTACCAAGACATATTTATGTGAAGTAAAGAGGGAAAATTATATCAAATCAACCATGTATTTATCCCTGCTTACATGTAAGTATTTACATTTGATAAAAAATGTACAACAAACAATTATTTCTTTGGATTTATTTAATTTTAGAAAAAAAGATACATTTTTGTAATGAAAAAAAAATACACACAAATTATGCACACTACAAAACTGGAAGGGGTAGATTAAAACGCATATATGCACTATAATTGTAATGTACATCTTGGACTATACAATACCTTGCACATGTGTAGTGGTAAATGAATTTGTTATATAAAATGGCGAGTTATATGATTACTTTTGTTTGGTCAGAGAGGGTCAAAAGGAAATTACCTGGTTATCCTTGTTATATCAGGGCTCAAAACCAAAATACAAAGAAGTGGGACCGTCCAAATTACTTTGTTATAATCAAACTATCAAAGTTATTCATAATTCTCCAAAATACAATTGCCTTTATACTATATTCATCTGGGTATGTTCATGGACACATGTACATGTACATGTACATTAGACATCTTCTGTTTTACATGTATTGTAATACTATGAACACTTCTATTTTTTTAGTGTTACAGAGAAGAAAAACTGTGTACATGTACATGTACATGTAGGCCTAACGTACATAAAATATATATTCAACAAAATAGAATTCCATTTATCTGGGTTTGTACATGTTCATGGACACATGTGCACTGTAAATCTTATGTTTTTGTAATGTTTTTACAATGTTCACTACTACGTGTAAGTACTATTTCGTACTGCTACAGAAAGAAGGAAAAAAGTCGCTGTGGAGGCCTAATGCACATATTTAAGTATATAGTGCAGTTCAGTTGCAAATACATTAACGTATTTATAAATACATGCAACTAGAAAATGTTATGCGGGGCATGTTGCAACTCAAAGTCATCAAGCTAGTTTCCTGAGTCATTATTTCGCAAGACAAGCGTGTACATGCCCCTCCTGGATACATCACTTTGCAATGTACAGAGTCCAATGGTGGGGAATCCCCCAGCTTGGAATCCCCCCGCATTGTGCAGTGTACATAAACGGGTGTGAACTTTGAACAATACTATACAGTGTGGGTTTCTCTTTATTGGTTTTTCTACATGTTCCATTGAACTTGGCCAGACAGGTGTAATGTACATTGTTTATTCACATAATGGCATGTAAAAGCTTGATTTTGAAGCCAGTAGTGAGGCCGGCACATTATTTCAATGTGATTTTTAATGGAACCAACGGTACCAACTACATTTGTAATATTTTCAAACAGCTAGGAGCAATGTCTTTTTAAACCCAGAGTCTGTTCTTTTCTGTAATGGCAAACCAAATAAGTATTTCAGCTTTCTCAATTAAATTTTTTGTTAGTCGTTTTGAAAGGACTGGTATTTAATTGTATAAGCTAGTCAAATATCTACTTTTGTGTGTGTGTGCTTATATCGTGGTGTCTACAAACAAAAAAACAATAAAAAATAATCCATGATATGTTATGTTCATGTTTGTATTTAAACTTTGTTCAATTTCCTCTGTATTTGTAACCTTTGATTTGTACAGGTCCCCTCAAGAAAACAGTTTTTAATACTGAGAGAGTTACCGTTTCAATAAAATAAATTAATTTTAAACAATTTAGAAAACAACAACTACAGTATTTTTTGATTTTTGGAAACACTAGTGCTTTGATTTCAGGGCTCCACACAAATTTTTCTTTCCACTGAGGATTTGTGTACATGGGGTCCCATTCTAAATTCCATACTTCTGTGTCGGGAGGGGGGAGGGGGGCTGAAGTCTAAATTTGGGGTCCTTTTACTCTGTGTTTCTATTTGTGTCTCAAGCCCTGCCTGATTTTATAAAATAGTTCTTTACAATCATTCTTCTCTCTTGTTCCACAGGCTGTACTTAAGAACATCCTTGATGATGAGGCGAGCATAGCATTTGAAAACAAGTAAGTTCAGTTTTATTTGTATCAATTTTTTAATTTGTATCTGTGGCATTCTTCAAGTGACTCGGTAACATTGTTGAAGGTTGATGAAAAAACTATGTAATTTTTGTATGAAACGTTACTTGATCAGCTCAATGACAAGTTGACAACCCTTTTAACACCGGTATAGATCAATCTTGCAGTGGAAACGGTTCAATAATCTTGAAGCCTTTGGTATATTTGTCTCATGATGAATACAAAATATGGCACAGGAAGATTATTTGCGTGGTATGTGTTTTATCTCTCTTCTTGGTTATTTGTTTGTTTTAGTTGGACAGCTGAGAGGAGAGTTCCAATCAACGTAGTTCGTCTTCCACCTGAAGCATCAAGAGAAGTGCTTGAACTCAAGGCTGATGATGAAATTGAGGTGAGAATCGTTATTATCATAAATTAACAGATTGAATTGTAAAGGTATACATGTACAGTCAAACCTGTCTATAGCGACCGCCCAAGAGATACGCAGTGATGCCAACTAGTACGATTTAATCGTATTCAGTACGATAATAAGAGTGGATTACGATAATATGATATCACCTCTTAAAATACAATTATTTTTTTTAATTTTTTTTAAAATATTTTTTTATTTTTATGCCTCCGTTACGAAGTAGCCGGAGGCATTATGTTTTCGGGTTGTCCGTCCGTCCGTACGTCCCGTTCTCGTGATCGCGTTATCTGAAGAACCGATTGATGGATTCCTGCCAAACTTTGGTCATGTATGTATCTTGCAGAGCCGATAAACTGATTAGATTTTGGGGTCACGAGGTCAAAGGTCAAAGGTCACAGGGCTCATTATGTATGCAAAAACAGCTCGTGATCGCGTTATCTCAATAACCGATTGATGGATTCCTGCCAAACTTTGGTCATGTATATATCTTGCAGAGTCGATGAACTGATTAGATTTTGGGGTCACGAGGTCAAAGGTCAAAGGTCACAGGGCTCATTATGTATGCAAAAACAGCTCGTGATCGCGTTATCTCAAGAACCGATTGATGGATTCCTGCCAAACTTAGGTCATGTATGTTACTTGCAGAGCCGAAGAACTGATTAGATTTTGGGGTCACGAGGTCAAAGTTCAAAGGTCACAGGGCTCATTATGTATGCAAAAAACAGCTCGTGATCGCGTTATCTCAAGAACAGATTGATGGATTCCTGCTAAACTTAGATCATGTATGTATCTTGCAGAGCCAATGAACTGAGTAGATTTTAGGGTCATGAGGTCAAAGATCAAAGGGTCATATATGTATACGAGAAATTGCTTTTAATCACGATATTCTGAGAACCTGTTAATGGATTACAATGAAACTTGAATTTGAAAAATTTCTTCTGTTTTGGTTTGTAAACTTGCTCTATGACGGAGGCATCATTTTCGACTGCGCGCAGTCGAAGTTCCATCTAGTTTATTTTTATTTTTAAATACCCATTAAAACCATGGAATCGCATAGAAACATGTACAAGTAAACCCCAACAAAAACTTTGCTTTACAATTTTCTTTTAAAATTTTAATGAAAGAGCAAACATTTAACTTGACTGTACGTACCAGTATCACATTTTTCTGAAATTTTGGCCTGGGGCCAACCGGCCTTTGGAAGTGTCGAGTTTTCGTGAAAATCTGATTTTTCTCTCCAAAATCTGATTTTTTTTTAGGATACTCAGTCTGTTTTTTTGTGTCAAGAGGTTGGCATCTCTGGATACGGTACACAAAAAGTGGTCTTTGTAGACAAGTTCCTTTTTATAGTACATGTTTTAATGAGAAACCATATTCAAGGGAATTGAATTCATGAAGAGGAATATTTATATGCAATTTGACCCATTTTGTACTCTTAAGAAAGAAAAGTCAAATAGTTCCTGTAATCACTACATGTATATATGACGCTAAGAAAGCAAGTGTATTGGGTCATTCCATGTCAAATCACCCAAAAAATCTGAAAATCTGAACCCGACCATTTTTGATTTTGATTAAACTTAGTGTACTTGTTAAGTGTGATCTCACAGCACCAAATCCAAAATTTTAGGTCAATTGGGTGAGGGGTTTGGGAGATACGGCCAACCAAATTTTGAGATATTTGCAAAAATGGGGGTGGCGGGCCTACCTTTGAACCCTTGTATCTCGGGACCTAATGGGTCAATCTTCACAAAATTTGTATTGTTGGAAAGGGTATTCAATGAGGATTCCAAATCTGCCACCATTTTGAAAATTTGTACATGTTTGGGTACTTTGACCTCTTGACCTAAGATTTGACCTTGAAATTGACCTTGTGGATCACGTAACCTTGACAACATTTTTCATGAAATGCAATCTCTGACATGTTCACTTAAACATATAAAAGTTTCAGAGATATAATATTTTTTGTTTAGGAGCAATAAGGATTGAAAGTATCCATACTTAGATATTCACATTAAACCCTATTATAATGTATACAATACATGCAATATGCACAGTACAACATACATCTTCCACATGCTTTTTTGTTCTAGTCATACCCATTCTAAATGTCAGCAGTACTTGAATAAAAAAAATAAAATGACAAGTTCATATAGGCCTAAAGGGTTAACAGGATGTAAGACTTTAGGCCTCTGAGTCGATTCTAGGATAATTACCCCCCCCCCCCCCCGAGGACAATTACCCCCGAGGACTATCACACCCAGAGGACAATTAACCCCAGAAAATTACCTCCTAGGACAATCTATCCCCCCCCCCCCGAGGAAAATTACCCCCCCCCTGGAAAATTACCCCCCCAAGGATAATTACCTCCCCCAAAAAAAATCTGCTTTGATTAAAACCAACTTATTATCAGGATGGACTTCCCCTTTAACGAATAAGGGGGGGGGGGGAATTGTCCGGGGGGTAATTGTCTTAGGGTGTAATTGTCCGGGGGGTAATTGTCCTTGGGGGGGGGGGGGGGACAGATTGTCCTAGAAGGTAATTTTCTGGGGGTAATTGTCCTATGGGTGTGATAGTCCTCGGGGGGTAATTTTCCTCGGGGGGGGGGATTTCCGGGGGGTTAGTTTTCCAGGGGGGGTAATTATCCTAGAACCGACTCAGAGGCTTAAAGCCATACATCCTGTTAACCCTTTAGGCCTATATGAACTTAGAATGGATATGCCTAGAACAAAAAAGCATGTTGAAGATGTACATGTATGTTGTACTGTGCATATTGCATGTATTGTATACATTATAATAGGGTTTATTGTGAATATCTGTAAGTATGGATACTTTCAATCCTTATTGCTCCCAAACAAAAAATATTATATCTCTGAAACTTTTATATGTTTTAGTGAACATGTCAGAGATTGCATTTCATGAAAAATGTTGTCAAGGTTACGTGATCCACAAGGTCAATTTCAAGGTCAAATCTTAGGTCAAGAGGTCAAAGTACCCCAACATATACAAATTTTCAAAATGGCGGCAGATTTGGAATCCTTATTGAATACCCTTTCCAATAATACAAATTTTGTGAAGATTGACCCATTAGGTCCCGAAATACAAGGGTTCAAAGGTAGGCCCGCCACCCCCATTTTTGAAAAAATCTCAAAATTTGATGGGCCGTATCTCCCAAACCCCTCACCCGATTGACCTAAAATTTGGGATTTGGTGCTGTGAGATCACACTCAACAAGTACACAAAGTTTCATCAAAATCAAAAATGGTCGGGTTAAAACCATTGGGTGATTTGACATGGAATGACCCTATTGTTGAAGTAATCTACTCTTTGACTTCTCATTTTGCAATTATATAAGGGTATTTAAGACGCAAAGTAGTGAGTTTTCATGGGAAAATTGACACCAATCTGGTGTGTACCCGATAACAGGTGTTGTAAGTCGCCAAGATTTCTACAGAAGGTTTATACTTGTCCTCACCACTTATCATTTGAACTTTAACCTTTCCTCCTAAGGTGTATTCAAGGTCATTTGAAGGTGAGCCTTGCGGATGGTGGAGAGCCAAGATACAGATGGTCAAAGGAGAGGTAGGAATGTCACCAAAGCTAATAATAATCTTCTGTTCTTATATAGCGCTTAACACATTAAGGTATGATAATAATAATATTAATAGTTTGTTCTTATATAGCGTTTTTCAGGACCGCAGGCCTTCTCAAAGCGCTTTACAGATATATATTATTACCCCGGTCATCGGATTCAGGCTTACCCACACAATGTATTTACATTCTCCACTCCCTGGGGAGCATTCCAGCCAGGCGCCGTTTTTTACAAGCGCACACTTGCTCATCTAATCACATTAACTTTCCCATCCTACCGGGTACCCATTTAACACCTGGATGGAGAGTGGCAAATGTAGATCAATGTCTTGCCAAAGGACATTAGTGCCGCTCGACCACATCACCTCTACAAAACATCCCTATTCACTTCCAAAGAGCCTTGGAAATTGTTACCCTAGCTTTAGCTCCGGCAGCCGTTATCAGCGCACAGTGCATATGAAGGAATAATCCTACCAGGTACCCATTTACCTCACCAAGGTGGAGTGTGGCAAATGTAGATAATGTCTTGCCAATGACGTGACCATTGATGTGGCAGGGATTCGAACCCTGTGCCTTGTGGTTCACAGTCTGGAGACTTATCCACTGAACCACAACACTATTACACCTCTAAGCTATGTATTAATAACATCCATTGTGTTCCTTATTTTTAGATGTGGAAAAAAGATTTATCAAACTGGATTTGATACGAAGTGATTTTAAGCTGTTATGGAACAAATCACTATTTTATCCAGTGTACTGTATGACCCCTTCCCTTTCATCAAAAAAGGGGAAAAATGTACAGTATAATGTATACACGTATTATGAGCTAAAGATGAAAACCATTTCATGTGATTGTATTTCATTTGTTATGAACTTATTCAAAAAGCTTGTGACGTAACTTGTTTTGTATATTTATTTTGTTTGTTTCATCTTGCAGTTCTTTGTAATAGAGTATACAGGCTATGATGCTACCTACAATGAAATAGTGCAAGGCGATAGGCTGAGGCGGATAAATCCAAAGTGAGTCCTTTTATCACAAAATAATGTTTGCAAGTAGTCAATACCATTTAAAAAGCACTTTATGAACAGTTTCAAACCGTTCATAACCATTTGATGAATTTTGTGTCATTTTTGTGTTTTTAGTACCATTGTAATGGAATAGTCAGGGTATGATTTGAGATGTCATTTAAGGATGTGTTCTTTGAAGGCTTCCATGTTGATGATAGATTTGAGCGAGGTTTGCAGTTACATCATGTATTCTTTTGTCAGGGTTACTTGGTCCTGAAAAGGACCCACTCATGCTCTATCTTGACGTTTTTATAGGTTGTAACTCCTTTTGTACATCCTGAAGACAATAGGTACAACCTATCGAAACGTCGAGACAGAGCATGAGGGCCAACTAACCCTGTTGAAAGAATACGTGGTGTAACTGCAACCTCGCCCAAAGACATTTAAGGAGTTCCTAGTATTGTGGATAGTAAATACATGATCAGTGTGGCATGTACAGCTAATGTGTGCACAAACATTACCATGGAACATCTTTCACATTCACTTTTTAGCATTTAGAAATAGAAACAATATCATATGGGGAAAATTCCTGGATATTTGCACTTTTTACTGTTTTTCCTACTTACTTTGCTGTACAAGCTTATATCATCTCTTTGGAACCAAAAAAGGCATGCATTATTTTGCACAGGGTTAACACACTTTTGACTCCAAACAGACAATATTATTTAATAATTTCATTTACTTTGTTTCTGTGTTCTCTCCTTTCTTTGCTTCCTAGTGGGTGTTTGAGCAAAGATAGTATTCACAGAGCAGTCGTCAATGTACCGACTGAACTCAGGCAATTGTAAGTATCGATTCCCTCTGAAATATCTTGTAATAATAACTGTCCATTTATATAGCGCAGCTACTATATGAATATACTCTACTGCGCTTAATACAAAGTATATCATTATTACTCTGGGCTGTAGCTGAGCCGCTGTAATAAGGCGCTAACAAGGAACTTTTTCCTACCGGGTACCCATTTCATTACTTCACCTGGGTGGAGAGTGGCAAATGCAGATTTTATGTCTTGCCAAAGGACATAAGTGCAGCGGCGGGACTCGAACCGAAAACCTTGTGATCCACGGTCCGTTTACCCATACCCTAGACCACGACAACTACATAAATAGACCACCCTAGTGGAACATAAAAAAGGCATGTGTTATTGATTTTTTTCATGTAACAGTGGGGGCTAAAAGCAGATTTGACTACACTATCTCGTACAATTTTGTAGCCCCTCACTGCATTCCCTAAAAGTGAAACTGTGTCCGAACATCACCCTTGGAACAAATCCTAATCATGATGAGTAGGGTTCTTTATGCTTTTCCAACTTTCCCACAATCTATGCTCACAATGAGAAGGCGCGATGGCTCAGTGACAGAGCAGTGGTCTTGTATTAAACCGGGAGGTCCCGGGTTCATAATCAAGTCAATGCGCTCATGCCCTTTGATAAGGCATTAATCCTCATTGCCAAGTCCCTCAGAGAGGATTGATAGCCATCGGTTCCCTGGTTGTTTACATACATGCTTTCTTTGCAGTCATGTAAAACAATCATACATGAAAAGGCAGTGCATGCAACAACTGTATCTTTTCTTGTAATTCTTTGCGGGATCAATCCTCCCCTCTTTATTCTTTGACTGATTCTATGTTTTGTGTTTGTTTGTCTGCAGTTGTAAAGATGCATCAAATCACCGGGATTACGTGAAGGCCACCAGCGCTCTTCTGGTTACGTACAGTGAGGATGACAATGCATTGGTAGTCTTTGTAAGTATGCGTTAATCAATGCTTCGAAAAGTACTAATTATGCGCAATTCTTGCTACCCCAACTACTGTATTTTGAAAAGGCGCTTCTGGTTCCCATAGAAATACAATGGGTCAAGAACTGGAAAGTCTGATAGAAATGATAGTTTCGGAACTAATAAACTATAAGTAACAGATTATGATGATGCCTACATAAATCTCATTAAATCATCGGGGAGTTCATGGAACCTGAACAATAGTTTAGTAAAATAAGCATGTGCTGACCTGGGCAATGTGGGAAGAAGGTCCCTATCTACTTTCGAAAAATCGTATTAGCAGTAGGGTAAATTAAAACTGATTCTGATAGTTGTGTATCATAATCTTTAGATATTTTACTAAATCCTACTTAAAAATAAGGAAGAAAGTGATCTCTGGGAATGTCCAAATTGAATATTTCCAGCATGGAATCCATGAAATTTGAATTGAAAATGCAGAGTATCAAAAGAGCTGTATTGACCATGCAGTTTTTATGCCTCCGTTACGAAGTAGCCGGAGGCATTATGTTTTCGGGTTGTCCGTCCGTCCGTACGTCCCGTTCTCGTGATCGCGTTATCTGAAGAACCGATTGATGGATTCCTGCCAAACTTTGGTCATGTATGTATCTGGCAGAGCCGATGAACTGATTAGATTTTGGGGTCACGAGGTCAAAGGTCAAAGGTCACAGGGCTCATTATGTATGCAAAAACAGCTCGTGATCGCGTTATCTCAAAAACCGATTGATGGGTTCCTGCCAAACTTTGGTCATGTATGTATCTTGCAAAGCCGATGAACTGATTAGATTTTGGGGTCACGAGGTCAAAGGTCACAGGTCATGCGGCTCATTATGTATGCAAAAATAGCTTGTGATCGCATTATCATTAGAACAGATTGATGGATTCCTGCCAAACTTAGATCATGTATGTATCTTGCAGAGCCAATGAACCGAGTAGATTCTTGGGTCATGAGGTCAAAGGTCAAATGTCATGGGCTCATTATGTATGCAAAAATAGCTTGTGAACGCATTCTTATTAGAACTGACAGATGGATTACTATTTAACTCAGGACATCTTGCAGAGCCAATGAACTGAGTAGATTTTAGGGTCATGAGGTCAAAGATCAAAGGGTCATATATGTATATGAGAAATTGCTTGTAATCACGATATTCTGAGAACCTGTTAATGGATTACAATGAAACTTGAATTTGAAAAATTTCTTCTGTTTTGGTTTGTAAACTTGCTCTATGACGGAGGCATCATTTTCGACTGCGCGCAGTCGAAGTTCCATCTAGTTTCAGGTCAGTTTAATGGGTGAGACAGAATACTTGGATTTATGAATAGAAGCGGAAATTACAATGACAGAATTTTACTCGTCAAATTACTGAATTAATGACATTTGTATTTTCTTGTTATTATTGTACAGGCTACATCAGCACAGGGTTTAAAGAAAGCACAGATGCTGAGTGATATGCACATACGCAACCTCAAAGAGAAGATTCTCATGCTATCGAGGGCGGAAGTAGCAGCACAGCAACTAGAGGTATGCTTTCATTTATCCAGGTTTTACCAAGATTTACCGTCCATCAAATTGACATAAAATTTATAATTTTTCTTCATATTTGGTCTGTATTTGATCTTAGTTTAGTCTGATGTAAGCTTAAAGCCTTACAATAATCAAATATATAAAAATCTTAGATATTGGCAGTAAAGTGTAGGACAAAATAGCTTGGACTTGCCTTGCAATAGACTTTAATGTAGAGGTTATTGGTCTGAACTGGATTTCGGTTTGTTGGATTGTTTTTACTTACTGCTAACAAAGCATATGTATGATTGTAAGTAAGCAACCAGGGGACCAACGGCTTTCAGTCCTCTCCAAGGGACTTGGTAATGAGAATTGATGCCTTCCCAAAGGGCACTAGCTAGGTTTTCGAACCCGGAACCTGCTGGTTACGAGACCACTGCTCTGTCACTGATCCACAATGTCTCCACCAGGGACCCATTTCACAAAACCTTCTTTCAATGACAAATGACCAAAATCAGTGACAAATCTGGTGATAACCAATCAGAAGCAAGGATTTCAGAAGCTTATAACAAAAACTGTCATTTGTCACTGATGACAAGTTTTGTGAAACACCCCCCTGATTATAGATCTTGTTTTATGCCTTGCAGGTGACCAAGCATCAGACGGATGCGTGCATGGAAGAGTTTGAGGTGAAGGAAGAGCTGATGGGGCTGGCTATCGGTAGCCATGGTGCTAACATCATGAATGCTAGGAAGGTGGAAGGCGTCAAGAGAGTGGACCTGGAAGAAAACACATGCACATTTAGGGTGTATGGAGATGTAAGTAATGGCAATGAGGAGGAGGAGGAGGAGGAGAATGGTGATGATGGTGATTATGGTGAGGAGGAGGAGGAGATGGATGGCTGTAATGGTGATAGTTATGATGACTATGATTATGATGATGATGGTGATGATGATAAGGATAGTGAGGAGGAGGAGGATGAGGATGATGATGATGATGATGATGATGGTGGTGGTGATGATGATGGTGATGGTGGTGGTGGTGATGATGATGATGATGATGATGATGATGACGATGACGACGACGACGACGACGATGACGACGACGACGACGGCGGCGAGGATGAGCACTTTAACAATGTTTATGGTGAAGATTATGATGATGTAGATGATAATAATGATGGTAATTATGATGTCGATAATAATAATAAATATAGTAAATTTTGTAATGTGAATGTTGTAAATTGATGGTGGTGATGACAGTTGTAACAGTGACAGATATTTGTATCACAAATCTTTTCTCACGATTTGGATGAAGAAGATTGGATAGTGAAATCACAATGGAATAAAAAGAGATGCTTAAACTTCAAGTAACAAAAAGCACAATATTGTTGTTAGAGCAAAAAAACAAAGTTTGTAGAAGTTCTAGCTTTTTTAAACGCCCCAAATACAAATTCTATTTTCTTTGTTCCAGCTCATAGATTTGAAATAATAGATATTGTTTCTCATTTGAAAAACAAGAAAAGTTCTGGTGTTGATAATATTAATAACTTTATTTTAAAAGGGATAATACCTTTCATTGTAGATCCATTGGTTCATATCTTTAATTTGTCTTTCTTGAATGGAGAAGTACCTAATGTTATGAAAATTGCAAAAGTTATTCCACTATTTAAGAAGGGTGATAAGCAAGATGTAAATAATTATCGCCCGATATCTTTATTATCATCTCTTTCGAAGGTTTTAGAAAAACTTATACATAAAAGAACAGTTGCTTTTTTGAAAGTTCATAATATTTTTTGTGATTCCCAATTTGGTTTTAGAGAGAAACATAGCACGAGTCATGCATTATTATCACTTGTTGAAAAGGTAGCTCATGCTCTCGACTCCTCTTATCATATGGTTGGAATACTCCTGGACTTCTCCAAGGCCTTCGACACGATCAACCACGATATTTTGCTTCATAAACTTTCTCATTATGGTATACGTGGGAAGGCCTTGGAGTGGTTCAGGAGTTACCTTTCCGATAGGAAACAGTTTGTATTTCTGGATGGTCACACTTCTGAATTACGAAATATTAATTGTGGGGTTCCTCAAGGTAGTTTGCTGGGCCCGCTTTTGTTTATTATTTATATTAATGATTTTTATAGATCATCAGATATGGCGTCCTTTATATCATTTGCTGATGATACAAATTTGTTCTTTTCACATACAAATCCAAATACTCTTGTTGAAATTGTAAATTTTGAATTAGAAAAAATTATTCAATGGATCCGAGCTAATAGGCTGTCTTTAAATTTACAAAAGACTAAATATATTCTTTTTAGTAATTCAATAGATTCTTTGCCAACTGATGTAGTTTTTGATGACACTCCTTTGGAAAAGGTTACACATTCTAAATTTCTAGGTGTAATAATTGATAATAAGCTTTCATGGAAAGTTCATGTCGATAACATTTCTAAAAAAAATTCGAGAAATATTGGTATATTAAATAGACTTAAAACACAACTCCCATCTTCAGCATTATTAACATTATATTCATCCTTAACATTACCTTATCTGAATTATGGCTTACTCGCATGGGGTAACGCTCATCAGAACATTTTAGACAAACTTTTATTGTTACAGAAGAGAGCAGTTAGAATTATTTCCCAGGCAGATTTTCGTGCACACACTAATCCGTTGTTTTATGATAATATTATTCTGAAAGTAAAAGATTTGTATTTGCTTCAATTAGGTCAATTTATGTATAAAAATACTAATGATTTGCTGCCAAAAAATTTTAAGACTATGTTTTTAAAAAATCGCTCTTTTCATCAACATTCAACTAGACAATCTGAAGAGTACCATTTGCCATTACTTCGAACTTCCTTCGCTAAAAACACTTTTATCTATGATGGCCCAAAATTGTGGAATTCCTTTACTGATTCCTTGAAAAATGCCCCTTCATTATATACATTTAAGAAAAGTTTTAAAATATTTTTGTTCTTAAAATATAAAGTAAATTAGTTTGATTTACCCCCCCCCCCCTGACACCCACACACACACACTAATACTTACACATTATACACGATGCATCATTGTCTTGGTCATTTTGAGGAGAATACGCGCATACTTTCCCCTTATTTTCTCTTTAATAATTATATGCGCAGTTATCGATTTATACGGTCTTACTTTTTACTGATAATCTGATGTGTATTGACAATAGTATACGGAATGTAGAATAACTGATTTGTTGTTTTGGAAATGTTACGTCCACGTCTGTGCTGTATTTTCGTTTTTGTTTGTTATTGTATGTCTTTCTCTGTCTTACATTGTCTCTACTTGTTACTGTTCTGTCTTCGCGGGCTTGTCATTGTCTTTACTTTATTTTTTTTTATTTTTTTTTTAAAACAAAGAACAAACTTTTATATTAATATATTTGTGTTTTTTGTTCTGTATAAGCTAATTTGTGTAATGCTACTTTGTTATTTTGAGGGACCCATAATCTACAAGTATCCACTTTTTAATGGGTCCCTCCATTTCCATAGAAAATATCAATTCTTTTTGTATTATGTTATTCAAATTTTGTTTATATGCAGTTTAAGTATTTGTAAATGATATTATTCACATGTTATCTTGTTCAATTTTTTGTTTTGTTTTAATGAAATATTGTTCTGATTTCTGTGGAAATGAAAAATAAACTTGAATTGAATTGAATTGAAAAATTGAATAGTTCTTATAATTCTGAATCCTGTGAGCTGTTGTTTATAGAAGAGTGCCATTAGTTTGTCATCACCTCATTTTCTGTAATGAATTATTTTTCCAAATTAGGTAATTTCTCTTTGCCCTGTTCTATTTACAGACCCCAGAAGCTGTGAAGAAAGCCAGAAGTATGCTGGAATTCTCTGATGATTATATCACAGTACCAAGGCATTTAATAGGTAAGAAGCTAGTTACCAATGTCTACCTTCTTAGAATCTTACTGTTCTTGTTGCTCTTGGAGGCTAAAGTTAAGTGAAGGTTTATTGCAAGGTATAGTAAGGCACAATAACTCATAACCCGGAGCAGGCTCCCTCCTCAACTGAACTCATCACCAAAATTGGAATTAAAAAATTGTTTTGAAAATACGTATTCCTAGACTCCTTACAATGAAAAGTACTGTGTTTACTTGATAAATGTCACATGTTTGTACTGCTTGATAAATGTCATATATTTGAACTGCTTGATAAATTTTAGGTTTGAACTTCGAAGCCAATGTAGGAATGGCATCTCCAAGCTCTTTGTATGAAGTGTGTGTGTGTGTGTATTTGGTTTTTACAGACGTGTATCAATCAGATATGATTATTTACGTCTGGGGACCGACCTTTAAACGTCACCATCCGAAAGACGTGAATCAGTTTCGAACCTGCGCCCTCGGCTGAATCAGTTTGTAACTTCCACTGTTAGCTGGATTACAGGCGCACGCCACAACGCCTAGTTATGAAGTGAAAGTGTTGCTGTTATTATTCATCTCCACAACACAAGCTGATGAAGGCAAAGCTGTTGATCTGACTACATATACTGATAAACCCCTTGGTCTTAGGCTTTTTAAAATAATTTTGTTATATTATAGTTTGTGGAAGCATCAAATGTGTGTTTCATTACTTTTTATCTTTCATTTATGTGAACAAAAATATTAAAGTAGTACTCTAGTTTTCTAAATGATTCTATGTTTTTTTTACAGGCAAGGTAATAGGCAAGAATGGGCGTGTCATTCAAGAGATTGTAGACAAGTCAGGGGTCGTGAGGGTAAAGGTTAAAGGTGACAACGAGAGAGGTCAGATGGAGGATGATGGGGTGGTTCCGTTTGTCTTCGTTGGGACCAAAGATGCGATTGAAAATGCTAAGATTCTCTTGGAATACCATCTAGCACATCTCAAGGTGGGTGTGTGGGATTAAATGAAGAACTGATGTTGTTTTATTTCATTTCTAATACAATTCAACTATTTTGACCTCAAAACAAACAGCTAAACTTTAAACAAGACCAAATAACCAATGTTTTATCTCTTGTTAGGAAAAACAATTTTTCCATATGTTTTGTACACAATCACAAAAATGAGCGATTTTCAGGCTGTTATGCAAAGACAAAAGGTCACGTGACTTTGTAACTATACGTCCGATTTTCAAAAAAATTGTTTTAAAAGATGTTTTAGACTCGAAAGAAAAAAGTCATGAAAGGAAAACTTGATATCTGCTGCAGTTCCGAAATGTGAATGTAATTTAGGAATTCTTCCTCATCGTACAAAACTAATTTAATTTAACTTGACCAACTAAAGCTATTTTGAATGAACCACTACTGTTACTGTCTATGACTATGATTTTTTCTTGTTGTAAATTGATTTGTAAACTGTTACCATTGAAAAACAAATTTCTGAATGGAGAATAAATGCTTAACTTAAATATCAATTTTGACCTTTTTCTTTTGGTAGGACATGGAGGACCTGCGTATCCAGAGACTGCACATCGATGAGCAGTTACGTTCAATGGGTCACTCTGCCGGTACCTACCCCTCCATGGGCAGAGAGAGGAGAGGAGACAGGGGTTATGGGTCAGACCAGTCACTGGATGACCATGGGGGTTACAGAGGCAGAGGAAGGGGCATGTCCGGCGGTAGGGGGATGCCAGGAAGGGGGCGCGGTCAACGGGGGAGATCGTTTACTGGTAAAAATTGCAGTCTCATTAATTTAACTATAGGTGTCTTGTTTGTTTGATTTTTGTTTCTGCATTTTACAACATGATAAAAAGTAGCAAACAAACTAGGTACATATATATTATTAACAAAAGTCAAAATACATATATGA
This sequence comes from Strongylocentrotus droebachiensis, assembly GCA_035222895.1. NCBI lineage: Eukaryota > Metazoa > Echinodermata > Echinoidea > Camarodonta > Strongylocentrotidae > Strongylocentrotus > Strongylocentrotus droebachiensis. The sequence continues at coordinate 21,986 of JAVYIG010005703.1, forward strand.
TCATATCATAATATAAATCAATTGAATAATTATACCTTTAAAAAAACACATAGTTGAAATATCATTTCTAATCGAAAAATGAAGGAGACCGCCATCTTAAGCTAGAGCTATATATGTCATTCTGTACCATGTAGTAATGTACTGAATTTTTAAGTCTTATTGTAAAGTCTCTTCTTAGTTTAAGATTAAATTCTAAAGGAAGATATATCCTGAGGATTCCTATGTTCGAGTATTTGAAGACTCATTTTGTTTAGCTCTGCTTTGACAATTTTCACAAATAAGACAGAATTTTATAGTAGGTTGTTCTGAAGATTTTGGCTTAAAATTTGGGGTACTCTGGACATGCATTGACAATTTGTATTTCATATATTAACTTTGAACAAGTTACTCACGAAACTGTCTTCGATAAAAATTCTTTTGAACTCAATGCATCACCTCTCTGACCATTTAAATAAAACTGAAAGCACATCTTTTCAAGTAACTGTAAATCTAAGCATATCAGGAGCTCTTGAAGTGCAGTAGAATATATACTTAATGTTGGATAGTTTCTGCGCTCTATAAATGTATTATTATCGTTATTATTATCATTTGTACAGATACAAGTCGGAGTGGATCAGAGAGGGAGGAGCCCAGATCAAGTTCATGGGCCGATAGAGCTGCAGTCTCAGATGACCAGGGTTACAGGCGTAATGATGATGGACCTCGCTACAGGAGGGGTGGCGGTGGTAGAGGGTCATTCAGGGGGCGAGGCAGAGCACCCTATCGTGGTGGTGGTGGTGGTGGTGGTGCTGGAAGACCACCAGTCATGAGAGGTGAGTAGGGCTTTAGGGTGATGGTAGGGGATCATTTGGGGGTGGGGAGGGAGTCATTCAGGGGACGAGGCAGAGCACCCTATCGTGGTGGTGGTGGCGGCGGAAGACCACCAGTCGTGAGAGGTAAGTAAGGCTCTGGGGTGATGGTAGGGTATCATTTGGGGGCGGGGAGGGGGTCATTCAGGAGGCGAGGGAGCGCACCCTATCGTGGTGGTGGTGGTGGCGGAAGACCACCAGTCATGAGAGGTGAGTAGGGCTTTGGGGTGATGATAGGGGATCATTTGAGGGCGGGGAGGAGGTCATTCAGGAGGCGAGGCAGAGCACCCTATCATGGTGGTGGTGGTGGTGGCGGAAGACCACCAGTCATGAGAGGTGAGTAGGGCTTTGAGGTGATGGTAGGGGTTGTTGAGGGTAGGGGTAAGGGAATGCACCCCACCGCAATTGTGTGGTGGTAGTTCAGCATCGATCAAAGGGAAATAGGTAAGGGTAATTGTGAAGAAAGTAAGGTGTTATTGGTGGTAGGAGATTACTCATGGGGCGAGAAAGAGCTCCTGTTCTAGTGGTAGTGGCGGTATGCGGTCATTTGGGGGGGGGGGGGGGGCAAGGAAGATGCAAGAAATATAATATCTTGATGTGGTCATTGAAAGACAGTATAAAATGATCTCTTTAGATGTGTACAGAAAGGGGCTCCATGTGACTCGATGTAAACTACCTACTCTTTTTTTTTACATCTACAGATTCCCAAAGACCATCATCACCCCTCTCTGAGACGGATGATGACATCAGACGTGATCGTAGGAGGCGACAAGATGATGAGGACGATACCGTGTTGGAAGACACAACCACTGTGGATGAAGATGTCACTAATAACAATGGAGCCGGTAAGAATAAGTGAAGGAGGATTTTGTATGTTTTATTGAAGTGGTGGGGAGGGGGAATTGGTGGGAAAGGGGGGAAGGAGGGAGGGAGGGAGAGGGGAGTGAGGCTGATGAGGACTTGAGGCGTGACCATAGAAGACGACAAGTTGATACCATGTCACTAATAACAATGGAACTGGTAAGAATAAGTGAAGAAGGATTTTGTTTGCTTTATTGAGGTGGTGGAGGGGGGGGGGGGGGAGGGAGTGAGGCTGGTGATGACTAGAGGCGAAGTAGAGATCAGGTTACCGGTTTCAATCATAGCCAAGCTTCCTTCGGCAATATTGCCGCCCTCCACCAAGTTAAAATGTGGAACGTTTGAGCATGACGTATTGAGGAATAATAGTTCCAGTTGCAAGACAAACACGCATGCTATACCAGGAGTCGTTATTATCAGCATTGACCTATGACCCTTGATCTTTGACCTTCCAGATGACCAGCAGAACAGGAGGAGGCCTACTAAGAAGCCTAAGAAGAGGAGACCCAAGGGTGTCAAACCAGGCGGTGAGAAAGAGGAAGATACAGATACCAGCAAGACGGGATCACCTCAGTTCAACAGACGACCGTCAGGTACAGCCATCAAACCATCTGTTTGGAGCCAGAGGGCTTTCACTCTTATTCTTTAAAGCAGGACTGCACTACTTGCGCCCTCTATACAGTGCGTTCCAGAAAAAACGAACCAAGAATTATCGATGTTTTATCATAACTTAATCACAATTATAATAAATAAATGACACATATTATAAAGCTTAGATCCTCCTCTTTCATTTGATGCAACTTATATGATGCATATTTCTTGCATGAGTGATTAAAAACAATTTGAAGAGAGGGTACCAAAAAGTCATTTGGCGGGCGGTATCAGAATTTCAAAGAGAAAATCAAATTTCTAGAAAGTTCATTTTCTGCCCTTTCATATGACACCTCAATCAGGGAAAATGAGCCAGGAATAAAAAAGTTCTGTTTGATTAAGGTAATGCTTCCATTTCTATAATTTGATTAAACGAACTCGTTTTCATTGGCTCTCTGCCGTAGCAACTAACAGAATTGACAAAAGACTTTACTCCGTTTCGTTGACGATCAGCCACGCATCAATTCCCTCGTTTTCTTTGTGCATGGCTGATCATCAAGGAAACGGAGATAAGTTAAAATTAAATGTTTATGTCAAAATCTTTATTGTAAGTGGTGTCCACTTTCTTTTTTGCCGAGTGTATTAAAATCACGGGCAAATTTTTTGCTGAGTAGCAGTCGGTGTTCAAATTCATCTTCAAGTTTGGGTTTGAAATGTGCCCCCCCCCCCCCCCCCCCCCCCCCCATTGAAACCATACCAGCGATACCCAGGTTGTGATAAGCCAATGATGGTACCTTTATATCTATGTTGTGTTTATCTCACCAGGTCCTAGAAATCGCTCCAATGGACATCCCGGTAACAGCGGACGGGACGACAACTCAGCTGGGGAACAGCGAACGTCCGGACCCCCGCGCCCCAACGCCGACATGCCCAACGGCCGCGCATCGGCGAACAGCAAACCGCCCCCACAAGAGCAGCGAGATCAGAGAGAGCAACGAGGTGGAGGAGGAGGAGGCAGAGGGCGGTACAGTCGACCGCGACCAAGGGGCGGGCCGACCACGAACGGGAACATGACGGGCAGCGACACGGAGCGCCTTCCTGCTAAGGCCAAGCAGGGGAACGACGCACCCGTCTCCTCGGCTGAAAAGGAACCCAAAGAGGGCCTGACAAACGGCACTGTTTGAAGTTTTATATGAAAGGAAGTGCGTTTTTGGTGAAGAAACGCGCGTTCTGGTATAAATCGCCTGTTTCAAAATTATGCAAATTTGTGAGGATTATGAGAATCTGTTTCTACTGAATTTTACTACTTACAGTGACTATGATGAAGATTTGACTGATGTTTTTTTTTTTTTTCTCTGCTTTGACTTTATCTGAAGAATGACCTTGTTTAAATGTGATTTGTGTTGTATTCATAATAGATATGCTTTTGTGTAGTCCCAAAGGTTCAATTCTGTGCTGCCTCTGCCGTTCTAGTCACATAGCACTGCTGAAAGGGGTATGGAGAATGTGTAGAATGCTGACTGTGAGTTAGGCCTGGAATTTAGATATTCATCGATCGGGGTAGCAGGCAGTGGACGACTACAATAGACTCATGCTAGATGCCACTGAGCTGCTTACACGTTGATAAATAGACTAGGATGAAGCAAGACATCAACTATAGACTCACTTCAGCTTGAAAGAAACTCTAAATATAGCTTGTTTCAAAGCATGTGTCCCAGAGGACAGTTGGAACTGTAGCTAACCCTGTGGTGAGACCACATGATTGCTGTTAAACGACTTGAAAGCACATTGGTGAAAGAGCATGTGCGTGTGTGTGTGTGGTACTCTGTGTTGACATTTGAAAATAAACTATTGGTGTCTCTTGCTAAAACATACTGAAGAAATGCTGAAGACATGCTGAAGAATCTCCTATCTGATGATAGAGACCCATTCATGGGTTTAATAGACATGCAAAACAGACAATGGAGAGGTGCATCAGTGAATGGTGAGAAACCTGCCTGTTAGGGGATGGGTAATGAAAAATATGCACATTTACTCAGAAAACATACTGAAACATACCAAAGACATGCTGAAGTATCTCCTCCTGCTTGGCATGTTATTCATAATGATGATATAGACCCATTCATTAGTTTGACATGCGACACAGGCAATGGAGAAGAGTATCAGTGCAAAGGGAAACCTGCCTGTTCAGGGATGGTTTAGGAAAAAACTTGCACGTTTACTCAGAAGTTATACATTGTAGAAAGATCACTGTATCACAAAAACAACTTTCTGTATCCTTCATTAATAAGAATCAATCCTTCTCTTATTTGAAGTTTGGGGATATATTATCAACATCATTCAAGCCATGTGACTTGGTAAACACTACTCAGCATTTACCTGGGCATGAAATTACTGGTTTGGAAAGATATCTGTACATTTATTCTCATGGGACGATACAGATGCGATGGCTATCTTCCATAACTTGAACTGCTTCAGAAGTGGACAAAATGAGACAGAGGGAACAACTGAATTAGACAATACTTGATACAACACTACTTAACACAAAACGTCTCGGTAAAATGAGTTGACTGTCTGTAGGGAAGTCTGGCTTGCATATCATAGGTGTAGTGTTTCCCCTACTCGGACTTGAAACTATGTACCAGAACTCATGAATAATGATGATATTTATAGCCTGGATTGATGCAGCGCTTAAAACAAAATACCATCTCTAAGCACTTTACAGATATTATTACGCGAGTCATCAGATTCATTCACGTACAATGTGCACCATTATCCTCTCCACGAGGGCATATGGCATCCTACCAGGTCCTCATTTCTCTCCTGGGTATGGAGTGGCAAATGTAGATGAATGCCTTGCCAAAGGACATTGGTGCCGTGTCGGGGATCAAACCCACGACCACACCTCTACATGTGATGGCTATGCAGCTTTTCAACCTGAGGTGTTGTCTAATGGCAAGTGATCTTTGAGGTAGTTACACACGCAGGAACATTGTATGCGTAGATTGGGATCGTATGAGATTGATGGTGTTGTATATCCGAGTAGAAGACAAGCCAGAGTAGAAGACAAGCCGGAGCCTGAAGTCTATTTCTGTTTGACCTGAAAATCAAGGGCATGAGAGACTAATTTGGATTTTTAAAATAATAGATTGCAACAGAGAGAGAGAGAGAGAGATCCCAAAGTCTCGTACTTGAAGATCAAGAGTAGATTATTAACACCTTTACTACTGTCTTGTATTTACAGGGAAGCCGTTTCATATTCCCCATCCATTTGCTCTCCCCCAGAATGCACAAGTTAGGAGGACAGAAACTAGACTGACTTAAATACAGCTCATAAAGCCACCTTGCAAATAAGTTGTATGATAAAACAGACCAATTTGATCTTGATCAAGTGTTTGAACCTGTTATCTTCTGCTAGCTCTGAAGGAACACTATCAATACAATTCATTTTTGCGTGAACAGAAATATGTAGGGTGCAATTCAGCAAATTGTATGTCACCACTTGTTTCAATGGTGCTCCTCTTCTTTGGCACATGCGGTGGATAAAGTTGAGAGTACAAAATACATGTGTTTTTTTTATTATAAAGATAATGCAGTTCCTAATCTCCAAGAAGCACTTTTGTACGCATTCGCACCAAAGCACCATGCAGTGAATATTTTTTATGTTGTCAGTTTTGTGTTTTGTATGATATGAGAATTGAATTGGATTATGATTGTGTTCTCTATTGCCTTCAAGGCGATAATTGTTTCAAACTCTTTGCGGTACTGAGAGAATTAGTGAGATGTTATACAGCTTATCGGTGATATTTCTTGCTTTTTGTCCATGTTGCATTCTTACTGATTAAACGCTTAGAGCCTGCAGGAATTCTCTTTTGTACGAGTTCATGAGAAGTAGTCTTTCATTTGTTACCAGTCTATGTAGTCTAGTATCTGTGTGATTTTGTTTCATCACCAATAGAGGGATAAGTAAAGAAATGCTTGGAGCCAGGAGGACGTTAACCTGCTGGGGGGTGTTTCACAAAGATCCCAAGTTGAACTTATCTCTAAGTTGGACTTAAAAATTATGGAAAGCCATTAGCATCTTTGAAAATATTTTGTAAAAGTTATTTTGAAATGCATAAAATGTTGATTCAAATCATTCATATTTTCTATTATCAAGGAGATTTCATGTTATGGATGTGGAATTTATAAAAAGTCTAAAATACTTGAATTTCTGCTTTTGAATATATTTCATTTTAAGGCTCCAATGGCTGTCCATAATTTTTAAGTCCAACTTAGTGTTAAGTTCTACTTATGATCTTTGTGAAACACCCCCCTGGAGTTAGAGAGTTAAACACCCTTCAGGCTCCAAACAGGAAATGTCAGTTCAATGAGTTTTGTTTCTTGTTTAGATGTTTAATGTGGGATGAATAATTTCTATTAGTTTTGCATGCAGTCTTCCTTATAGTATAGACATTTTTACTGGTACATTTATTGCATGTATTCAGTCTTATTCATCTTATTTGATTAATGGTGATATTCTTTAATTGTATTACGATGAACTGTTTAATTTAATGATAATGCTGTGCATTTGGGCATATGATAGGCATTTAGCTTTCTCTATGTGTTACTCACTTTATACACAAAGATACAACAGAAAATGCATTGCAAGCTGGAAAATTTGTTTTGTTGTAAAGTTCAAAAGTTGTCACAAAGTACAAAATTTGTCACCAGTATCTTTACTTTGGAATGGAGACTGATCGGTAGAGTGTGGTATTCAGCATGTGAAATTCACTTTCCAATGCGTTATATTCACAGTGCAAGACAGTCTGTAACTCTAGAGGTTTCTGTGTAGATTGTACATTGTTTCTCAACTGTACAGTACAATATAATGTGGTTGCACTTCAAGTAACTTCATATTTGCACGACAGTTATCTTTGATGCATGATTTTGTCTCTAGGTTACGACAAGTAACCTTCCCACTTGCTATAAATCATGTACAGTATTTTTAACAACTACTCCATGTGAAAATGTGAGTGTCTGGCTACTATTTTGTGCATGACATAACTTGAAACAACTTGCTATTTCTACAGGTACATGTCTGATTATTGATGTTTGCTTAAAGAAAGAATGTGATACTTGGATGGATAAAGAGTGAAAGTTTAAGTGTTACACTTTATACAATGTCCGCTAGCTTGGATATTAACTGGAGGTTTCTAATACACATTGGCATCACATCTGCTGAAACTGACAAGAAGACTTTGAGAAAGGATCAAGTGAGTTATGAAAACGATGCCTGCTATTACAAATCTACCAATGAGCTTGAGCTGCATGTGTCGTGATAACATTAATATGTGAATACATAAACCCTCGAGACTTGGCTGCAAATGTGATGGAATATCCATGCTGTATGATAATGTGTATGATATAATGATAAAATCTTGGATTGTTCTTTTCTATAAAAAACTTAGACATTTATTTGTTCATGTTCACGTTTTTTCACAGTGCCTATTACGATAATGATAAAGCTGTGTAGCATTTAAGGACGTTTTTGGTATTATTTATTTCTCGGAGTGCGAGATTGATGCTAAGCCGAGAATAGACCTGTATATTATTGCCAAATACTTTCTTAGTCAAGCACAGAGACCGATTTAAATGTAGAAATGTCGTTCAATTGATTACCTATAAAAATGTACAGCATTATGTTAAACAATGTAAACCAAGACTTTGTGAAGTTCATGTAGAATCGAGTACTAAAACTGTTGTGTAAAGTACATTTTCACCTCGCAATTGTATTTAAGATAAAATCTTGACAAAAAAAGTGCTAAAAAAAACAAAAAAATGAGGAAAGATGAGTGAGAATAAAATAACGATGACATGAGCAAGTATTACATTGTATAAATACAGGTTTACGCTGTACGCGTGTTCAAGAGTATGTATTGCTTGTTTCTCTTTCGTTTCCTGTGCAAGAGACGCAAATTCGTATTTGGACAAAATAAAAGAAAAGGAATAAAAACAACCGCACATGATTGTGATGAGTAATTGTGTGTCTGAGCTGCCCATCGGAATGTTTTGATGTGGATTTTAATCAACAAAATGTTCATTTTCATCTTCCTTTATAGGCAAAGTCGAGTTGTGGTCGTGCGATTGCATTGTGAGAGAAACTGTGTCAGGAAGTAATTGGAAAAGGTGGATTATAAAGCACATATGAAAGTATTGGTATATACTGTGAGGTTTTTTAATCATCAAAATGATAAGAAATTCGCCGGGAATTGCCAAAACTCACATGCACTGGACACTTATTTTGAATATAAGGGCATTTGAAAAGCAATCCTTTTCAGGGGACATTTTTGTTAATATACTCTTCCACACTAACGTAAAAAGAACGAAAAAGCTCACAAATTGTTTTTCAATTTTGTCTGCATTCAATCTTCTCTTAAACAATAGATCACGTCCTCTCGTAATTTTGGCTCGATATTGATTCACCATTATGCTTTCAATATCAACCAGCCATACACAGGTATGTTTTGTTGTGTTGTTAAAATGTTATAAGAATATGTTGAACACTTTTTTTTGTTTACATTTATATGGATGATGATAATGGTAAAGGAGTGATAGTGGTGATGGATTGATGATGATGACAATGAAAAAGTAATGATGGCCGATGGATGATGAAGAGGGATGATAATGATGATTATGCTAATGGATGATGATGAGTAGAGGAAGGAGGAGGATGGAGGATGATGAGGAGTAAAGGAGGAGAGGGAGGATGAAACAGTTCTAATGGCGGTGATAATTGATGATAATAATGATAATGATGGATGTGGATGGAGAGAAGGAGGAGGGGAGGATGGTTGGCATGAAGGAGGTTGATGAGGAAAAGGGGGGGGGGGTGATAAGAAGGAGGATGGTTTGGACGATGGTGGTGGTGGAGGAGGAGGAGGAGGAGGAGGAGGAGGAGGAGGAGGAGGAGGAGGAGGAGGAGGAGGAGGAGGAGGAGGAGGAGGAGGAGGAGGAGGAGGAGGAGGAGGAGGAGGAGGAGGAGGAGGAGGAGGAGGAGGAGGAGGAGGAGGAGGAGGAGGAGGAGGAGGAGGAGGAGGAGGAGGAGGAGGAGGAGGAGGAGGAGGAGGAGGATGGTGGAGGAGGATGATGGTGGAGGTTGATAAGAAGGAGGGGATGATTTGCATGATGTAGGATGATGGTGATGATAATAATTGATGAGGAGGAGGAGGAGGAGGAGGATAAACTGATGTTGATGTAATCCTGAGATGACATTAATATACAACAATGTACACAAAGGGCAATATACACTTTATCTTTGGTGAATTGAAACATTTACTTTGCATTAGCACGACATCTCATTTTGAATAGTGATAGCATGTGATAAACATATATTGAAAAATTGATAAATTCTCTGATAAGATATACATTGTACAATATCCACAAATTTACATAATATATATACTCTCAGCATATACATGTATTATACATCACAATATTTTCAAAATCTTCTGAAGTTCAAGTCATTTTCTCTACAAAAAGTTTTCTGTCCAAAGCCACATTGGCAATTTTACCAACACATACGGTAATAATCACAGATTCAAAATTTGTTCCGTTTTGACATTTAATAAGAGGACAAATGATTTAAAAAATGTTTGGGACACTTTTCACAAGAAAATCAGCTAACAATTACCTGACATAATGAAAATGACATATTCTTTCAGAGAAGTTTTCCATCCTTTTCCAAAAATGTCCATATTTTTAATTTCCTCTAATTTATCAGTCAAGCAGAGCAATTCATCGTGCTTATTACCGGGTATTGATAAAGAAATAACAACATAAGAATTACAGACACATTTTATGTATCATACAGAAATTGAATACTGTCTCACAATGACATGTGTGATATGCACAAAGTATACCGGTACGCAAATATCCATGAGCTACTATAAATTACTCAAGAAAGGGAGAAAATTTAATCAATAGCATATTAACACTAATATATTTTTATGGCAGAAGATTGTGAGTAGCATCAACTGAATTATAACTACATTTTGTCTGTTCAAAGCCAGTAGGGCCTTAACACTGTGTTAAAGCATACAAGTTAACGCCCGTTTGGCCCTCTCTCTCCAAAGCAAAATTAGGCTATTGGTGTATGTATTGGTGTAGTGTATAGAGCATTGATACATATCCATGCATCTGTAGCTCTTTATCATAACTAGTACTGAATCAGACAAAAGGACCTTTTAAAATTGATGACATATCATCTATAGAATGCGAGAAGGGTGTTAGCGCTGTGCTAACGGCCTTCTCGCTCTCAGGAGGTGATATAACTTACAAGCAAACAAGGGCAAATTATGTCAAGATCTATCAAATTCATACTACTCAAAGTGATTGTCACAATTCTGTTACATCCCCTGCACCATGCAACAACCCAATGCTTTCATTTCCTCCTTGCTTTCTTCAAGAAGATTCCTATGAATCATGGTGTACATGTAATCCATGATTGTTTTGGCCGCAATGGTTTCCTCAATAAATAAGGATCAATGTAAATTAATTTGAAGTTATTGGGGCGTGATTTAATCAACTAAACAGGCTACCGGTAATCCTTGAAAAACTGACTCTTTCGCATTTCGGCAAAGTAGGAAATAGCAATAAAATATAAATAAGCGAAAATATTTCGTGATGAAAAGTTCATTACATCATATGCAGTGTATGTGTAGCATTAGTTTTACTATAATAGACTTAATCCAGAATTGGATTAATATTCAAATGAAAAGAAAGCAATGCCTTGTAAGTCTTCATAAGATATGATTACAATATTCTGAATGTGATTCTGACCAACATGACATATTCACAAAAAACAAAAAGTCTATGAAAACTTCCTCATCAGTAACAAATCATTCAAATGATTAAATTCAATTACCTTGATCATCAGTAACAAATCATTCAAATGATTAAATTCAATTACCCTGATAATCTTACATTCTAGATGATAATCATATACTTTTCATTTACATCGATATAAACATCTGAATAAAGTATGAAAACAAGAAGAAAATACTGATGTGGATTATCAAAGAACTCAGAAAATTACATCACATGTACATGACATGTACGAAGAATCCAATGTTCTTTGAAACAATTTCAAGGCAAGAAAATAATACATTTCGTGACGGCTGCATAAGATAGTAGAGAATAACATTTGGACTGGTACTCATAAAAGCGTGCTAGTTTTAGTCCAGGTTTCAAGTGTACCAGTTATCTAAAAAGATAATTTGTGTACGCCTAGAATGTATGAAATCAACCCAGCTTTCTATTGGATAAGGGACAAGGAGTATGAAGAAAATAAAGAATAACATGTTATGTAAAACTGACATTCCTGCGTATTAACCCTATTTAGCCCGGGCTATTTTGAAACTGCATAGCCCGGGGGGGGGGGGGGGCTTCTAAGGCCCCCCCCTATGATCTCGGCCGTGAAACGCCCGATCGCCGCGAAAATTTGCATACATGTCAAGTGAAGTGTATAGAATACTATGGTAATTTCAATTTTTTTGAAAAATTCACTCATTTGCATATTTATGGTAATTTATGCAAATAAGGTCATTAAATTCACATTTTTGCCCATAAATCAGACATTATTCATATTTAAGCATTCTTTCTCACTACATATATTTGTTAGACCATTTGGAATAATAATACAACACAAAAATTTGAAAAACCAGGGTTATTCCTTATGTTATCTATTGTTTTGATAATTTCTTATGTATTTCTTTGTTTTTTTAACTTATGTATTTTATTGTTTTTGTTGTTTTATTTCATTTCCAACTATAATTCAACTATTTTGACCCCAAAATAAACACCTAAAATCTAAACAAGACCAAATAACCAATGTTTTACCTCTTTATTTGAAAAATGAGATTTCCATATGTTTTGTACACAAATCACAAAAATGAGCGATTTTCGGGCTGACATGCGAAGACAAAAGGACACGTGACTTTGTAATGGTAGGTCCGATTTTCAAAAAATTTCTTTCAAAAGTTGCGCAAGACTCGAAAGAAAAAAGTCACAAAATTTCAGTGCAAGATTTTCTTGCGTTAAAAAATTATCGCGAAAAATGTCGAGGGGGGGGCTTCTCAAGCCCCCCCCCCGGGCTAAATAGGGTTAAACTAAATGAAGAGACAAAAATCATGTCAACCAATCTCCCTAATTTTCATTTCATGACTGGATTCGTTTTGTTTATTCATTTCGTTACAGAATTACAGTATTGTGTACAGAACAGTGCTCCAGAAATGAGGGGACTAATTTAAACTAGGGCCCAGTTTCATAAAACTTGTTATCAGTAACAAATGATAAATTTCTAAGACAAATTTGCCCTCAGCCAATCGAATGCCACGATTCCAGTATATAGCATATAACAGTTATTGTTACTTGTTATTGATAACGTGTTTTATGAAACAGCTGGGGCCCATGTTTATCTAATAGTCTAAATGTATTACTAAAAGCCTTTAAGTTCTATGGTTCCATGTGAGGAAGGGATTTACACAGACTCATATCAGAAAGGATAATTTAATAAACCATCATAATTTAGAAACATATAAACACTAATCTCCCAATTTCAGATCAAAACACCACAAAGAAACAAAACATCTGATTTAAAAGTAAAACTTTCAGAATACATACTCTCAAGTGTCGTATAAAAGTTAGAAGTGATCTATGCAAATGGGTGAAGGAATATATTCTACTTATTTCAGAGCAACGCGTAAGCATCATTTTGCACTACACTACTCATCTAAAGAATACACACAACAAGCATAATAATAGTAATAGTAATATGTCAATTTATATAACGGAGCTACTATATGAATATACTCAACTGCATTTAATACAAGGTATCATATTATTACCTTGGCTGTAGCTGACCTGCCATGAGGTGCTAAAGCATTCAAGGAATTTCTTCCTACCAGGTAAACATTTCCTTTACCTGGGTGGAAAGTGGCAAATGTAGATTAATGTCTTGACAAAGGACATAACTGGTGCAGTGGACTCAAACCGTGAACCATGTGATCTACAGTCGGGTAACGTATCTGTTAGACCACGACACCTCTAATACTTAGAAATGAATACATATTTGCAGTATAACTCATCATTGCCAACAAACCAAAATAAATTCTGTCAAAAAAAGAGAAAGAAAAAAAAGGGGGATTCCCACACTTTTAATTCCATTGATTGTCACAGCTCTTTGATAAATTTCCAGATACATTACTCTCTGCTACTGTCTATCTAGTTTTACCAAAATGGCATCACCATTTGCTTGTGAGTGCATTAATTAAAGATTGGTTCTTACAAATGATTGTCATGTACACAATAAGCTTTACTTATACATGATAATGTATCTTCAGAAAGGCATGACATTTTGGAGAAGAAAAAAATCTTTACCCATGATTTTCATAGATTTTTGGTACACTTTTGATTCCCTAATCACCATCTTATTTTACTCCAAAGAATTACTGAAAGCAAGACAGCTCATCAAACCAAAAAGTTCACAAGTTCAACAACACCCACACTTTCCTAATATAAACAAGATAACCCCTGAATTTATCATTTATGGAGTGAGAGAGAAAGAGAGAGAGAGAGAGAGAATGAGGGAGAGAGATGATAAAAACACTGGCAATCAAAAAAGCTTTGGCAGGTATATTCGTTTCTGAGTTTTGATACAATGAGCAATCACAGTGTAAAGAGGTAGCTAGTGAGCTTGATTGTTCTTTGAATAAATTACAAACGGAAGAGCCCTGCAGCAGACTGGTTTTGGTTTCATTGAGGATGTACATGTCCTTGAAGAAGAGTGAACAAAATGATGACAAAGAATGCCCCTTGCTTCACGAAATGACACTGTACTTGATCATATTGAATTAATACTATCTGTGCTAAAAAATGATTGATGTGAGAGAACAGACAGGTTGTAAGTCCATCTTGATATTAAGTTGGTTTTGATAGAAGCAGAAAAATAAGAGGAACAGGTCAGTGAAAGTTAGAGCAAATTCTGATTAAAAGTAAGAAAGAATTTTTGAAGTTACAATCAATCAAACACAAATTAACAACACTGACAAATCCTGCAAGGTCCTCTCCAATTTGATCTGTACACACAATTTCATAAACTTTCATTTTCTTTGTTATTGATGACGAAATAGATTTTTTCAATCAGGGGTTGTATTGAAGCATATTTGCAATAAATATATTTAGGGTGCATGTATGATTGAAAACTCAAAATTTCACAACTGTCTTACTTTTAATGAGAATTTGCTCAAACTTTCACTGACCTGTTCCTCTCATTTTTTTTGGCTACTATTAAAACCAACTTAATATCATCAAGGACTTCCCCTTTTAAGTGTACATTAAAAGCTTATTCACATATGACAACTCAAACTCCAGCAGGCAACAAAGGTCCTGTACATACTCACTTATGTCTGTGTTATAAGAAATGTGAAGCACATTATGCTCATGTGCAATTTCTGTTTACAGTGGGTTCCAATGTGAACAAGACTTTAATGATCTGTATGAGTACATTCTCTTTGAAATGTACAATTATAATAGAACTTGTATATTTAAGCTACAAGTACATGTCACACAAGTATGAGTTTTACATGCCCTCACCCTTTCATATACTGTGGTAAATTAGTCTAAGTTTTGATTCCTTTATCAAACTCTCCCTTTTCTGCATCCTTCCTGCTTTATCTCTTTCACATCTAAATACAATGTATTTGGTTTCACATATCTCCTGAGAAACAAAAGGAACATTTTGCTACATGTACATGTATGAAAATGATTTCTATTTGAAGGATTACTAAATATTAGCAAATTTCCTTTGGCATAAGATTCCATATGCTTTGAAATTTGGAAATAAAAGATTTTTTGCATATTTCTACAATTCATTTACAAACTTCTAGAGGTAATTATTCTTGTATTAGTCCCCTTCCAGACAACTTCTAGACATTTGTAATATTTAATAAATACCAGTACTTACTCTCAATGACATATTAAGTTGAAACTAAGAATTGAGGTCTTTTCATCTCATTTCTGTTGGTGACATCTTTTTGCAGCGTTTTCAATAAGACTTCTTCGTTATACATACCCGGTAGAGCTATTGACTTGGCAAAAAAAAAAAAAAAAAAAAATGATCACTCACACAAAAGGGACATATGATAGTCAACACATTCAGATGCTTAAACCAGACTGATAAAAGTAACTACCTGTACACTATATTTGTAAATGCAACATTAAGCATGATTGTACTATTCAATTTAACACGTAAAGGAACCTTTCGCTCAAGACATTAGTTAGTTACAACAAAATTGCACTTCAAGACTAGATTGTAAGGAAGTGATAATTTCAGGATGGTCTCTCCATAATAAGCCTTTTCGTAATTAGCACATGGGTCAAATGACCCCAAATATCCACAGATGTTTTACTCATGGAGAAGTCCCACTTTGGGTATTTTAGAATAATCAATGCCAAGTCATGTACGTGCTTCATGAAAAGCTTTTGTTTGCCCTCTTGTTTCATAAGAATGTACCGCAGGTGCACACATGAATAATGATTACATGACATGAGCACGTATTCCTGTCGGTGGGTTTTACAATTTTATCAGAAATGACCTTTATCTGCCCATGCGCAGATAGTATTTACGAAAAGGCTTATTGCAACAATACAAAGAAAAGAGAGAGTAGATTTTAAGCATGATAGAAAGATCTGAGAACAACTTTTGATACAAAATATGATTATATTGATTGTTTTGTACAGGTTTGTTTCAAAATGGTATTATAAAGTGACATTTTGTCTGGGTTTGTTACAAAATTTATTCTCAATGATCCATGGATAACTGAATTTGAGAGATGTGTCCAATATGTCCCCCTGAGCCAATGATTTTCACATAAATGTTACAAACATAAATAAGTAAATAAGCAGCAAATGTGCCCAAAGAGGAAAAAAAATTTGCCTCATGAAGTCATTCACTTTGTTGTTCAGTGAAAATTGGGGTCTACGGCAGCAAAATACAACATGAAAGAAGAGGTATACATGCATGCACATGAGAATGCACAGTTCATTCGTGTCCAGACAAAAATGAATCTGATTTTAGACAAGTATCAAGGTTTGGGGTGTGCAACTAAATCACTTAAATGATATCAATATGATCTCTCAACTTTGACCTCTGACATAAGTTGACCTTCAGAATTTAAAATAGTGACATACTGATGTAGTTTACTTTGGCATGTGCTGATCTAGAGACTGACATGAAAATCACAATGATTTGTCGACCTCTACTCTGTCTTACCAGTTGATTTGTATTTCACGTAAATCAATTTGACCTTTGACATACAGCAGCTGTAACGAAGGGACATGAAGGTTTTCAACTTTGGCATGTGCTGATCTAAAACTGATGCAAAGTCACAATGACTTGTTCTCCTCTGCAATTTCATATATGCTGATTTGTAGTCATTCACATACAGCGTATCCCTTTGACCTTTGACATGTGGTTGTAACAAAATGGCGGTCTTAATTTGGCATGTGCTGATCTAGAAACCGACATGATATCATCAGCTGTTCGCAAGAAGGCTGTAACTGCCACTGACAAGTTACAGAGTTGTTACAACATTTTAGCGGGCAGCTGGTGGAATCAGAGTGACTTACCTCCTTACATTGTCCTACAAGTTGATTCATAGTCATTCATTCATTTTCATTTGACCTTTGACACAGGATGACCTGAAACTTCTGAAAGAATCATTTCCACAATCCCAATGGAACGTTGACCTCAAGCACCCGCAGAAGACCTCATCGATCTTCATCAACTTGGCAAGCACAATCATTTATACGCACTGATCATGGTAACAAAATGACATTTTTCGCCCGACGACCAGTGTGAACTTTGACACTAGCTGATGGGTTCATTGGCAGGATATCATTCATACACTCAGAATAGATGAACTTTGACATACAGAGTGACCTATGGACCTTGTTCAACTCTTTGTCTACAGAGGTAGCGAAGCTTCTCGATGGTTCCTCTCTTCAGTGGCTGAGAGCTCTCAAATACTTCCTGCATGAGATGAGAGTTGAGAAGAAAGAAAAAAGTCGAAGCATTCTAATATGAAATGGGAGACTCTATGACCTCGGTATTATTGGTCCCATGCCACATGTATCTTATTAGCACTTTGTCTTATTCGTCCTTAGTCATAGTGGTCTCACGCTACATTGCTCTTATCTGTTTTTAGCCATTTGTCTTATTGACCGTTAGTCATATTGGTCGGTATTCGCTAACTAAATTTGATTAAATCAATGTGTATTCCCTCAGTAAATTAAATTAAATTAAATGAAATTAAGTATCAGAGGCTATATCGCTCCATTTTCCTATTGTTCCTATGTCTAATTGGTACTATGTCACTTTGCTCCTGTATCTCACCAGCCCTTTGTCGGGTCCTTTGTCGTATAAGTCCAATGTCTTACAAATCCTACGTCAAACTGGCCCTCAAAAGGCATAATGGGGATACTAAAAACAAATTTATCATAAAAGAAAATGATGCAGTAACTCTTCAAGTATCTTAAAGGAGCTTGGACATTATATTGGTCCTATGTCTGATTGATCCTGAGTCAAACTTGTCCTTCATCTTATTCCCTCTTATCATAATCTTTGTTTGTCTTATTTCCTGGATGCAAAATTGGATTTAGAGTAATCAAGGGTCTATAAAGTGTTATGAAAGGGTACCTCAAGAAAGGCACTATTACTAACCTCTAAGAAGGTATGGCAGTCGATGTTTGCTGATGCTTGGGTAACTTTCTTGAAGCAATCTACGAGAGCTGAGATGTTGTTAGCTCTGACGATCTCTGCTTCGTTTCTTTTGATGAGCGAAAGGCAGACTCTGAAAAGGATCTTAGAACCCTCGTAGAATAGACAGTCCCATATCCTTAACACCGTCTAAAAAAATGGAAAATTGTGGTTGACGTGAACAGCACTGGCTATTTCTCTTTCACACTACACATTCTTTATACCTAAAAAGGATCTAAGAAACCCTCGTAGAATGGGCAGTCCCATATCCTTAACACAGTCTGAAGAAGGGAAAATGGGAGCAATGTGAACAGCACTGGCTTTCTGTCTTTCACACTACCGGTACATTCTTAATACCTGAGTGTAATATAATTATCTATACTTTTATAGGCGAAATTGATTGCAGGATGTGAACTTTTGTACCACCAAAGGCAATGATAATTACTGTCTTCAAATTAAACCAATCCCTAAGAACACCACAGAATATCCTTAAAATCACATGAGGAAGAGAAACTGTCAACAGCACTGATATTCTTGCTCTTTCCCATCAAACGTTTTGAGATTTCAAGCTCTTTCGATACTATTCATGAATTGAGTGATTAGTTTGAACCGTGACATTGAAAACTGCCCAACTTTATTCAGCCATGAATGTTCCAATTACCACCACTTAATTTGTGGTCGTCGCTATACATAGTGTGCAGTGGACTTGAACCTATCCATACAGGATGTAATAAACTACTTCAAGCAAAACCGCAAGAGCAAAATTAAAATGAGAAATCCTGTCAAGATATCTGTCAAGTATACCCGAGTTTAGGCACACAGGCCTTTGGTGCAGACAACGATGTTGAATGTCATCATTGCCTATTAAATATAATACACTCCACTTTAAAACAGAGCTTGTTCATTTTGTCAGCAGTTTTTTAAAAGATTGACCATATCACGTGGGAATGGAGCTTCATACAATTTACAAAAATAATAATAATACAAAAATTAGATGCTGCTTGTAAGTGTCGGCTTTCATGGTGATGTAGATATACAGTAGGTTTGCGGGTGCACCATGTGAGAGAGAGAGAGAGGGTTGAGGAGTCCTGAAAAGGACTCTGACTCAGTAATCTTTCTTGGGGGTGTGGTAGTCCTGAAAAGGACTGTTGTTATCTTTCTTAGCATATAGTTCTAAGGAGAACTATACTCATCCTCTCCAAGCGTTATAGTTCTCCTTAGAACTATATGCTAAGAAAGATAACAACAGTCCTTTTCAGGACTACCACACCCCCAAGAAAGATTACCGAGCCAGAGTCCTTTCAGGACTCCTCTACCCTCTCTCTCTCTCTCTCACATGGTGCACCCGCAAACCTACTGTATAATACAAAA
Organism: Strongylocentrotus droebachiensis; assembly: GCA_035222895.1. Taxonomy (NCBI): domain Eukaryota; kingdom Metazoa; phylum Echinodermata; class Echinoidea; order Camarodonta; family Strongylocentrotidae; genus Strongylocentrotus; species Strongylocentrotus droebachiensis. The sequence continues at coordinate 41,450 of JAVYIG010005703.1, forward strand.
ATTGTATAGCGCATGAAAAAATACATGTTTTCAAATCACTTCTCAACTTTCCATATATATGTTTCTATATTTCTATGGTATTCGGGCAAGTTATTCCATAAAACAGTGGCTTCAAATGAAACTGACCTTTCCCCATATGATTTTGTAACAGTTTGTGAGACATTAAATCAAGACTTTTCACTGCAATACTCACCTCAACTGGTAGTACATCTAAGAAAAGGCAGATGAACCACTTGGTGGTGGGTATCGACCATGGGACCTGTTCTTTCTCCATATGTCTGGCTACATCAGGACACTTCTCTTTGATGAGCTCACCCAGTACCTCCTGGTCTGTCTTTAAGCCACTCATGTGAGGAACATAGTAATCTGGAAATGATAGATGAAAATATGGTTTCTGTGAAGAATGAGCTATCACAGGCCTTAATATGTGTGGTATATAATACTCTAGAAATAGTAAATATTGGTATTTGTGAATAAGCTATCATAGGTCAATCATATTTATCTGGAAACGATAGATAAATATATGGTTTTGTTTTATTGTTTTGTTTGTTTTACTTGACTGCTACGAAAACATATATGCTTGTAAGTAGGCAAACAAGGGACCGATGGCTTTAAAGTGGGTGGATCGTCAGTTTCCATTCTATATTTTTATATTTCTTTCTATAATACCTGGCAATGTGTAGGTTGTTAACTGCAGCAGTAGAAACAATTCTCTTCATTCCCTAAATTAAAACTTGAATGAATGAAGCAACGAAGTGAGAACTGCCCAATAACTCTAGCTTTTGTAGGAATTACCTGGCAATATGTTGGTTGTTAACTGAAGCAGTAGAAAGAAGCAATTCTCTTCGTCTTGTAGGACAAGCAGCATGAGAGCAACGATGAAGTTAAGACCCTGGCAGTAACCGACCTCAGGCCGATGGTGGGCGAATGCAACAAGGACGTTGGACAAGGCTGTTCTCTTGCTGTACTGGGCATCATTGCTGAAGTGAATGTTGTCAGGGAATGTTCGATGAAGATCTGAAAAGGAAGCATGATGGATTTTAGAGGATAACAATTAACGTGTTTAAAGATAAAGTTGAGTTCTGGTGATGCAATTGCATTGTTAAAGAACCGGTGTGGACTCATTCAGAAAAGGTTGATCATCTAGCATATCAGTATTGGTGTATACTGCAAGGTTCTGGAATCCTCAAACTTATAAGGAATTTGGCCCAGTATTGGTGCACTGTGCACAGAAAGATGTATATGGGGCTACACAAACATGTGGTATAAAAATATGTCCCAAATTTTATCTTGTTACATACCATATTTAGAATATGAAAGCATTTGAAGAGCCATGCTTTTCAGGGAACATTTTTTATCTAATGTTCTTCCACACTTGCATAATTACAATTCATATTCATATTCATATTTATTTCATTTCCAACAGAAAGGTAAACAAAGATATTACATTTGATTTCATACATAATTCATTTTTTCAAGAAACTATACAAATAAACTTTGCACATAATAAAATTATTACAAGAATTTCTTAATTTCTGAGGAAATGGGGGGATCCACTAAAAAGCAGTGCTTGTAGTTTGTGGATCCCCCAGAAAAAAATAAAAATAAAAATGTTTCAAATTTTGCCTACGAAGACTTATGAAACACAAGACAATATTTCAAAACAACATACAATTTACAAACACGAAACGAACAAGGAGAAGTAAAACAGATAAGAAGGAAAGGGGAAAAGGGGGAAGGAAGATGAAGATGAAGAAGAAGCAGGACAATGACGACGCTCACAAATTATTTTTCACCTCTTCCCAGAACTCAACCTTCTCTTTAAATTTTAATAAGAGTTTAACTCTTTTTGTTGTTGTTGGTATTTAACCAGGATAAATACAAACTAGTACTTGAGGAGCATCAGCAAGAAAACATTCTGGCAGTATGAAATACTGCTCCAAACATGAAATCATTCTGATGCCATATTTGAGGAAGGAACAATATGCCCAAAACAAGGTAAAAATTGTCATTACTTAAAACACTGCATTTGCACATTTTTACATACATTTGACTTTATAGTAAGACAATATAGTCAAAAAATACTACTAATACTTTGGAAACAAGTGTAGTATAGTAATTTTTTCAATGAAACTCACTTCAAGTCATAAAACAGAGAAGCTACATGTTCCATGTCAGAAAAATATACACAAAATTGTTTTAGTATTATTATCCAGTGATGTGAAAAAATGACTAGTTCTGCATATTGAGTTGACAAGAACTGAACAGTATGATAAACAAAAATTGTCTGTTCAAAGTCAGAAATGTATTTTATATTGTTATCTGTCACTATATTCCATCTTTTATCTTTGTATATATTGTTATGATGATGGAAATAAATGTCACTTCAATTCCCTATAGTGTCACGTACAGTACATCAGGATATTACATGTCAATACTGCATGCTTTACGGTAGTTGTTCAATGGATTCTTGTCACTTTCTTCAGGATAAAGAAGTGACCTTTCCAGCGATTCCCTCTCCCATCCATCCTGTTTACTTTGTACCACATACTCTACTCCTAATGGCTAGTAAATTAATTCAGAAACAGCTTACTAAACACCTAGAGCCATTAAACTAAAGAGCCTCCGTTTGCTTGGGGAAAATGAATATCCCTGGTCGATAATGACTCGGACCGTAGTCCTTCTGTTTCCCTGCATGCTTGTGATTGATTTTGTTTAGACAAGTGGATATAATACGGTTAGTGCTTCCTGAGAGAAACCATTAAATCGTACATCGAGCGATGCGTTATAACGTTTCCATTAACGATTTGACCGTCCCAATATAGGATCTTTTTTGTGTAGACCAGTTGATATACAGTAATAACAAGTAAATTATTTATCCCCTTAACAAGTTTTGTAATTTGTTTTATAGTATGCAAAAACTTGATTTGGCCTGATTTATGTTTCTTGAGAATGTGACATATTAAAGCTAATATCTAAAAGTAATCAACAAAGAATCTAATTCAACCAGTCTACCTTTCTACCTTTTATAGTTTCCTTCTAGAGTTATGAAAAACACAACAAATTTACAAGAGGTATGAATAATTTAGTTGTTAAAGACCGTCAATACTACTGGGCCAGAAGGAATTGGACCACACAGCCAGGTCACTGACAGGTGGCTATCTCATTAACTCAGCTCTCAACTAACATAAGAAAAAGAGGATCATGGGGGACCAACAGGCACTGATTGGGGAAGTTTTCTATATATAGGGAGCAAGTACACTGTAGCTACAAGTAGGACAGTGGGGCTTTCACGAAGTGACGGTAGTGAAAAAAAAATTGCATTCACTTTGCGTTATGATTTTCCTCACTACCGTCACTTCGTGAAAACAAGGACGACATGACTGTACAAGTAATAAGAACAGTTTTTAAAAAAAATAGTATCGGTAACAGTTCCTGGAAAAAAAAAGACCTACACTTAAATCTTCATTCAGTAGTACATCATGACATCTTTGTGCATATCTTGATTATCTCCACTACCTTTCCTACATGTACAAATAACATGATTTCTGTATTGATAGGAGGATAAATGTACTGTATACATAGAAATTGATAGAATTGCTTCCTGAAGCACGACCCAGAATATACAAGTAAACAATAACACCCTTCATATCTCTGTTTGGACTGGTCAATGTAAATAAGAACACAGCTTCCTGAAACAAGATCTAATACACTCAACATTTGTTTGAACGCTCCGACTATGCCAACAAAAGTGTAGTGATTTCTCTCCTGTACAGGATTTCTATAATTTGAGCTTGAAGAAATGATGAAAAACGGCACAATAATATGTAAGTCAGTGCTTACATGTGTAGCATGAGTCCAGTCATTGAGTGAGCACTGGCATCATAGGGGTCATATTTTCTGAAAATGAAATTTACAAGACCACTGATTAGGGGTAGGGGTGCGGGAGGAGGAGGACCCATCATCTCATCTTTTGTCATCCTTTACCGCTTCTCCATTTTCTTTCCTAGAAGATCTATTTTTTACATTTCTCTTAATTTTTAGAAATCTATAATTACACTAAATTTCTAGGAACTCTAGGTCCGAACCCCGAAATTTCAATTCTTTTGCATACATGTATATAGGGCTCATGCATATAGTTTTAATCCGGACCCCCTTTCCACACCCAATTGTATGGAGCCATGTATTACTACAGTGTAGGGGGTTGTTCATCTTACACAGGATGTGACTTTCAAAACACTTGGTGAGATACTGAACGGTCTACCAAGAATCAATGTAGATGTGGTTGTGCCCCAGGCCCAGGCCTCCCTCTACATGCTGTAGCTAATGCCACTATTATAGTCTTTGTTTACTTTACATTGAAGTAGCATTGTTATGAATGTGTTGAACGACGACTCCTGAATGCTTTGTTTAATATACACACTTAAATGTCGTCAGTATATCTTGCTCAACTTGTTGAAGACAGTTGTTGCTTTCGTCAATATAACCATTCTAGTAATGTAATCCATTTTTTAAAGACAACATTATTGCTTGCCCTACTTAACAATACATCATGTATGCACATTTTTCTGACTATTTGATATACAATTAATTCATAATGTTCAAGTGAATGAGATAGTTTGTAACAAATGCTTAACAAAGACTTATATGAATAAAAATTGATTACATGATGAAAAGGGTTCTGTTGGCCACAATCATCAATAATCTCAGGGTTAGTATCTATGGTTGTCATATATAGAGGGTGGTTCCGTGCAACAGAGGTTAATAAAACAGAGATTCCATAGTCTGTTGTTTTCTGTGTATACACTGCACAAACTGTTCACTGTTTGGGTACAAGTGCAATAAAATGTTATAAAAACAGGATGGAAATGTGATAAAACCCTATATGCTCAACAGCGGGTTGCGTAAACATGATAGGGGTCCTGTGACACATACTCAGGAGTCAATTGTTCTACAATCAATTTATAACACTTGATGAATTCCTAACTTCAACTTTGGAAAGAACACTACATACCTACATGTAGCCTTAACCTTAAACCGAATTGCAACCTTAACCTTAACCTTATAAATGTATCTTTGATAAAAACTAAAGCCAATCAAGAGCGAATATTGCTGGAGTTTCAGTTTTTTCCAGCTGGTCTCCAAGCCTCTTTCTCTATGCCCCTCTCTCTCTCTCTCCCTCTCTCCCTCTCCCCCTCTCTCTCTCTCTCTCTCGCTCTCTCTCTCTCTCTTTCTGTTTATCTCTCTTTCTCTTTCTCTCTCCCCTTCAACTATCTTCATCTTTTCCTAGCTGGCTCCCCCTCCTCACTTCTTTTACATGACTCAATGTAATATATCTGTAGTATTTTCTGATCATCTCTTTGTTTACTATTTTTTTCTAAATCACATTCTCCTATTGTATGTTCAGAGCCAGTAGGGTGTTAACTCTTAAAGTATTGAAGTACCGGTATACAAGTTAACACCCTTCTGCTTCTGGCTCCAAATAAATGCTATCAATACCCTTGTGTATTAGTTTGTAGAACTTTATGTAGAAGCAGTCACTTTCAGCCTGTGCTGCTGGTCAGTCCTTTTATCCCAATAAATACAGAAATGAATTAACAAATAAATAAATACATGAATTAATAAATGAATAAGTGAATAAACAAACAAACAAACAAACAAAGGAACAAAAAAATGAATGAAAGATTTGGAATGAAAGAAAAGAAATTCTGGTCCATCATGGTTCATCATGGTCCTGGTCCTAGAGTTACTCAGAATAGTGTTCACATGGCATGCTTTTGTCATTGTTTGTCAGCTGTGATGGTAAACAAGTCCATTTGAAATGAGATATGGATTACAATAATTCCATCCATCCATCATTTTGCTTTCAAGTATTATCCTATGAAACACCAGCCAACCGACACATTCAAAAGAAACATAAATAAACAAATAAATATATAAATGAATAGATCAACAAATAACTAACTAACTAAATGAATAACTAAATGAATAAATAAAGTAAATAAATATATGAATTATTAAGTTGGGTCACTATGACAGACCCTGTGTTACACAAAATGACCAGCACATGCAGCACATTCGTTCCTTGCTAAAGTGGTAAACAAGTCCGTTTGGAAGGTGATATGGATTACCATAGTTCCATCGATCCATCATTTTGCTTTCCAGCATTATCCTGATAAACATTGCCCTACAGCCACAATCAATCATCAATAAGCTTCTCAGATATACAGAAGTGCAGTAGTGTTCCTGAACATGTACTTCTGTTGTTTTTGTTCTACTCCTTCCTCCATCTCATTGCTTCATGTCTTGTTCTATCCATCAAAGTATTCATACAGATATTAGGCATTTACTTAATTCATTTTTTAATATTTTTTATGAACCACTGGTTTAAGACTATCTTTTAAAAAATATATAATTAATCTTATTGAAACTGTCAATATAAAGCATGACTTCTTTGGTATTAAAACAAGTTTTAAATCACATAAGGAATTTAAATTGATGCATTATCAATCATAAATGGAGACCTGACAGAGTCAAATGAAAAAATGCACTCAATTACTAAAAATAGAATAAAAATGTACTTAAAATTAGGTTGTCAAATCTCTTCAATTAAAATAATCTTGAGGAATGGAAAGATACATGAACTCGTTTCATTGCATATACATGTATATCAAAATTGTAGTTCATAATATACCAAGTTCCAAGTTCAGTGAAACCTGTCTATAAAGACTACCCAAGGGAGACAAGAAAAGTGGTCTAATAGACAGGCGGTCTCTATGTACAGGTTCCTTTAGTAAATGTTTCAAGGGAAACAAAAAATGTGGTGTTTGTTAACAGGTGGTCACTATAGCAGGTTTGACTGTACATGAAACTACAATTTAATAATAATAATAATAGTTCGTCCTTATATAGCGCATTTCAGGACGGCAGGCCCTCTCAATGCGCTTTACAGATATATATTGGGCTTTAAAATACTGAACGTACAAAGTAAGATTACAATTAAAGAATTCAGATGCACCAACGTCATCAATAGTGCTTTGTGTGTTCCGAGTGCACCTTTTTGTCCCACTCCATTTTTCTAAGCTATGTCAGTCTTGCCCTGCAGCTTAAATCTACTCTTGAAAGCCTGTTCATACCCCAAACACCTGCATAGAATTATATATAAATCTATGTCTTGTGAGCTTGTTAATATATAAATAGAAGTACTAGTCATTATTTTCCTAAATATCGCTTTCTTTGATCATCATAGAGATCTCTAGCTGCAAATACTTATACATTGCATGAAAAGGGAATTAACTCTAAAAAAAAAAATGTGTATTTTTCTTAACAATTTAATTTGTTCACAGTAGTTGGTATACCGCACATAATCACAAATCAAAATGAGAGGGGAAAAAAATAATGAGTATATTTTATAAATTTGTAGCACATTTCCTGATTATATGAAATGTCAATGTGCTTTACAGTGACAGTCATAAACATTTTAAATTAAGATGCATAGGAAACTACCAATGAAGTCAATTAAGAACAGCTTTTCTGCTATATGACATCAAAGACTAATGTAATATTTTGGGAAAGCGAGATGGCTCAGTGGTTGAGCAGTGGTCTCGTAACCAGGAGGTCCCAGGTTCAAAACCAAGTTGATGCACTCTTGCCTTATGAAAAGGCATTATAATCCTTATTACCAAGTCCCTGGGAGAGGAATTAGAGCCGTCGATCCCCTGGTTGCTTTAAACTTACAAGCATAAAGCATACTAGTCAAGTCAACCGAACAAACATACCATTCAATAATGTTCAGGAGAAACTGTGGACATTTTCTCCTACATGACTATAAAGACCAATGAATAACATTAGGGATTTTAAAGTGTGGACCCTTTTACAATTTAATAACATTTAGGTGAAAGTGTGGACCTTTCCTCCTACGTGACTTCAAAGACCAAAGTTACCATTTGATACCATTTTTGATGTTACAGTGTGGACCCCTTTCTCCATCTTAATGTCAGTGACTGATGTTATCATTTGATAACATTCCGGTGAATGTGTGGACCTGTTCTCTATCTTGACTTGACAGACCAATGTTACCATTTCATAACATTTGGAAGGAAGTGTTGACCTTTTCTCCTACACAATTTCAAAGACCATCTGATAACATTTGGGATTTTAAAGTGTGGACCTTTTTCCTTCTACATGACTTCACTGACTGATGTTACGTTTTGATAACGTTTATCTGAAAGTGTGAATGGTGCTAGCTCCTTAATGCCTCTAGGGGGGCTTCCTGCCTGCCAGGCATGCACTTAATGAATACTTCGATCAGCAAAACATTTTCATATCGTCTGTTCAGAGCCAGAAGGGTGTTGATTATGTTTTATATCATAGGAGTTAATACCCTTCTGGCTTTCAGCGTACAATATCATCTCTGATTTTCCGCATGGGGTGCTTGCAAATGCAGCGTGTTGATCTCTCTATCCCTGCCCTTCCTATGGACTACGCTGTGGGTTCCTGCCATAGGTCATTAACATTCAGCTCATACGCCACCCCAACGACGTGTAGGCAGAGTTGAGATGAAATCATGCCGCTTCTGGCGGATCTAATGGTGTTGGTTTAGCTTCAAAGTGTTTGCATAGTAATAGCCCTGAGTTACTGTGTGCTCTCATGAATGTGTAAAAGAACTATAGAGTGTGTTGTGTATGCACATTCATCTGAACTTGATAAAGGAAGGTAGCAAGGTTCACACGACAGTCCTTACACTTTAAGTTTAGCCTGTGGTTTTAAAGTTAAACTTAAAAGTAATCTTGTATAAGAGACAGTAGTGAGGTTCACACGGCAGCCCTTTAACTTTAAGTTTAGCCTGTGGTTTTAAAGTTAAACTTAAAAGTAATCTTGTATAAGAGACAGTAGTGAGGTTCACACGACAGTCCTTTAACTTTAAGTTTAGCCTGTGGTTTTAAAGTTAAACTTAAAAGTAATCTTGTATAAGAGACAGTAGTGAGGTTCACACGACAGTCCTTAAACTTTAAGTTTAGACTGTGGTTTTAAAATTCAAAGTAATTTTATAGTTACAGACTGTGCAGAAGCAGTCATGGTTACAAACTGAAGTTAACCCAAAGTTACAAACCATGACAGATATACAAGTTTAATAGTATGATAACTAGGAACAGCAGGGGGTCCTGACTCGTAGTAGTTATGTGCCATGCGGGAAACTAATGACTTCCTTGGCTTGTACGGAAGTTATTAAACTTCTAATACTCATTGTTTTGGTCCCGTGTGAACCTTTGTCATTGTAATAGTGGATCATTATATTTAACTTTGACGGTTTGCAAAATTTAAGTTTAAAACTACAATGGTCTCATGTGAACACAGCTAGTATTACATACTGTAGTTGTACATTCCAAGTGGTTTTAATCATCATAAAAATGGTAGAAAAATTTGAAATATACTTTTTATTTCAAACCATGCTCATTGATTTAGGGCCAAATGTGTTCCTTGACATTACAAAATGCTCCCCAGAGTTTTTTTCTTCTCCAACCTCAGATACATGTAACAACAATTTGTATAGACTTAGCCAAAGCAATCAAGTGAACACAGCTTTGATAGGTAAGCTTATACATCTAAATGAAATATGATCAATTGAATTCTAAATGTTGAGCGAAATTCTGAATCAAAGATGAAAATATGTAATTTGACAGAACCTTAAACCATGTGCTCTGTTACGGTCACCTGACACAATACACAAGAAGCTTTTATCAGGCAGTCTTTAATTGAGGTTGACAACCTTTATCTACCATATTTTATAGAATAATGCCCACAGTGCTGAAAGGGGGAGGGGCAGAAAGCACGATCCAATCAAAATTGCTACTTCTGATCGGATGAGAGCCGCTCCGTGCCCTTGGTAATCGCAATCAAACGCATTCACACCTTCCTCCTGTGACCAGACCTAGCAAACCCCACACAATGGGGAGACCAAGTGATCAATAAAGCCCAGTCGGCAAGCGTGATATTTAGACTAGCATATTTGAAGAAGGGGCAAGGGGGGACATATATGCCCCCTCCTGACAAGACACATTTATTCAAAATTGCTTTTGATGATGCACCAACTCAGTTCACATTGATGAATATTTAACATTGATGTACATGTATATTTCACATTGATGAATATTTCACATTGGTGTATATTTCACATGTATTGTAGATTGTAATTTAAGTTTATTCGTAATTGTTTATCATTGTATTTTGTTTGGTATAGCTCTTGGGAACTTTGGTGGTAAGCGCTTTATAAGCACTGTTTTTATTATCATTATTATTAAGATTTCTGACCAAGAGAGAGAAATGAATCCACATTAATTTAGAAGTACCAGTAAGCACGATGAGTAATTAAGAATCACAGTAAGTCCAGTAATGCACAAAGTGTAATCTCAAAAGAGTTACTTTTTCCTTCCTCAAATGAATTATTTTGAGCAATGCCCCCTCCCCCTGTAATGCAATGCAAACCTGGGCCCTAAATACTAACAATTTATGGATCACAGTATTAAGTATTAAATGTTTTGCCCCTTCTGAGGCTAAGGTCTGGATACACCACTGGACAATTACCGTTCAGTGTTTTCCAAACTGATACACCATATATTAAAGCGAGCCCTTTATTGGGGGTAACTGGCAGAAACCTGACAGGCTTGTATGGATATTAGGTCCAATTTACCTTGATGCAACAATTTAGTTGTTTTGATTTCACACTGGTGGACTGCTACGTGTTCCTGAAATGCATTCGAAGCGACAGTCTCCCTCTCATGTATAATAAATTGGCTGATTTGACAGTTTGAGATGGGGTTAGTTTGGCAATAAAAAGAGAGCGTATTGATTCAGGCCTCTGATAAAAGTCTTGCTGAATTTTTGACCCATTTAATTGATGCCTCTGCCTGATCACCAAATCTAATTTTCCAACATAATTTTCTGATCTCTCATGAGATGTAGTAGAAAGGTTGAAAGATTCATCAATTTAATTGATCTTTGAAATTGATTGAGCTTTCAGCTTTCTGCCTGACTTGTCTTGTACATGATGAACATGACATCATGCATGATATTACGTTAGCTGTAGTTATAATCATCTCCTCTTCTCGTTTTTCCTTGTCTGCCTCTATCCCTGGCTTCAGCTCTGGATGTCTTTCTGTCTTTGTTTCTTAAAGTTTTCATCTGTGTCACTTACTCCCCCATCTCCGTCTCCATCTATCTCTCTCCCTCACTCTACTCTTCTCCTCTCCCTCGAGATCTCTCTCTCTACCTCCCCTTCTCTCTCTCTTTCTCTCTCTCTCTCTCTCTCCCTCTCTTTTCATGTTTTGTCTCCCTCAATTTCCATTTCTCTCCCTCCTCCTCTCTACCTCTATTTCGATTGTTGTAGTGCTCTCTCAGTTTCCATTCCTCTCCCTCCCTCTCTCTCTGCCTCTAATTCCATTGTTGTAGTTATATCTCACTATACTCTCCTTCATGTCTGTTTACTGATTCGAATTACTATTTTTACAATCCTCATTACATGTACTCCCACTCCCGCGTAATTATCCTTTCTTTTCAAATATATCCAATTAAAAAACTGAATAATTCATATTCCTTGTAAATTTGATGCGTTTTTGTGTTCTTCATTACTCGAGAAGGAAAGGTGGACTGGTTGAATTGGGGCCTTTCTTAAATATTTTTCGATGTAAGCTTAAATACATGTATGTCACACTCTGAAGAAACAAATATCGGGACTAATCAATTGATTACACACATAACAAATTACAAAACTTGGAAAGGGTATGAATAATATAGTTTGTAACTATACATCAAGGGTTCACTGTCACAAAGACGTAACTCCATATTTTGCCAAAATGAGTATTTGATATAAAAATGTTCAGAAAAATGTGGGCTCTCCAGGAAACACAAAGACTTAACTCCACCCAACACCTCATTGAAGTCAATGGCTAGTGAAACATAGACTTAACTCCTCGAGGCCCAAGTGCTCAGTGACACATAAACCACTTTTTCTCAAAATGGCCAAAATGAAGTTACGTCTTTGTGTCACTGACCCCTCGATATGTATGATATGAAAGTGCACTCACCTATATTGATAACCTCCACAATCTCTGGATCTTTGGGAGCATCTAGAAGATGTTGATATAGACCAGGGTTTTTCTTCTTGAGTTTGAGAGCACCACTGATCATCATCCATACAGCTCCTCTGTGTTCCGATGGGATGCCTTTACGGATGTACCGTTTCACTGGAATGTAAACAAGATGAAATCAGACCACTTACATAATCATAGAGTGAATTAAAGACTATATCCAAACTGAAAAATGAAATGGATGAATTATATATCAATAGAAAGCTTATATAAGCTATAGATTACATTAATATCATTTATATGCCATTTTAGTGTCTGTCAGAGGAGTATCAGCTCTCTGTAAACTCAAAATCCAAAGCTTTGAAAATCGAAAATTGTCGACCTAAAAACTTGCTATCAACTTGATGACATATATATTCACAATGACTTTGCATTAATTTAGCATGGCTCATAGCCTCAGCTATGGGGGTCCACATGTTATGTCGTCACTGCAAATTTGACCCGTTGACCTGTAATTTGTAGAGGTGCGGAAAATAAGTTTTAATTTGCTTTTGTGCAACAATGAAAGGGTAACTAATTCATTCAGTTTTCTATTTATATCAAGTTGTATTTTCATCGGATACCGATAGGGCCTTTAACAAAAGAACTTGAGAAAAACAAGAGATGAAAGAAAAGCTGGATAGGACACATCATACAGGAAGATAACCTGCTTAGCGACATCTTGGAAGGGAAGATGGATGGTAATCAGGGAAGAGGAAGATCAAGAATCGGGATGGCGTCAGACTTGGAAGGTGACAGATCATATGACATAATGAAGAAGGCGTCTTAGGAAAGAGAGGGATGGAGAAAGGGACCTGTCTTTGGTAGAACACCTAAGAGAGACCCATCATGAGTGGGCAAATATGTATTGCCTGTGTTTTCATGAGGTGTTGACACTGGAGGCAGAAAGCAAAAAACCAAGTAAATACAAGTAAATTTCTCATGCTGTCAACTTTTCTTGGTAGAGTAAATATGATTGTAGCTTGCAGTGTTTAAAAGAAATACAGACAGCAATCAGTTAGAAAAGAGCAGAAAACAACTATGTGCTTAATAGTTTTGCCTATTTGGGAATACTTCTTTCATATCTACAGAAGACAGCAATTGAATACCAGACTAGCTTCACCTGTATAAATAGAGGCAATAGTAGATAGTGGAACCAAAAAAAGTGTCAACTCATATACTTAAACACAGAGTTAAAGCCCTTCTGGCTCTAAACAGGCAATATGCAGTAGAGAGTAAATACATGTAGATAGCTTGGAATCCCTTAACACCCAGAAAGATAGAGACGACAATTAAAATGTTATTTATGGAATAATGATTTCACATCTCCAGTAGACAGTAGATAATCACTTTCTGTACCTGAGAATTTGTTAGAAATAACTGCTTATGACAACTCCCTAAATTTTTGGAAATACTTCTTTCACATCTAAAGAAGATAGTAGATGAATAACTAGTCTCCTGGTTGTCTGCTAGAGCCACAAGGGTATTAACTCTGTTTAAAACGTTTGAAGTTAATGCCCTTCTGGCTCCAAATACAAATTTACTGCAAATATACTTAACAACACTAACAGATCTTTTCATTAAAAAAATTCTCTGTATATCAAGAGAATCACCAAGGTAGGCATACGTGTAATTATTTCATGCCCTCAAAACACCCTTATTATTTAGGGGCATAACAGTTTCTTTTGTTACCCCTCCCCCCAGCCATCTTCCTGTATGGGTCGGAACCATGGCAATCACGCACAGTAGGAAATTACCCTGTAATATATGCCCCCTAACCCCAGGCCCTCATCCTCCTCCATGAAGTCATATCCTTCTTGTGTTCCATTCAAAATCTCCTTCCATTTCCTGTCACTCTAATAATGGCCCGCCCTGGGCATCGCAACGCTCAACTCCCGATGCGGTGGCGCCATTATCGCAAGCCCCGCCAGTCCTCTTCTCGTTCTTGTTTGTATTCTCTGAAGGACCTAAGTATGGTCACACCGGCAATTTAATCTGCGGGATTGACACAGCGAACCATTCAAGTACTGATATAGAATATCTTCTACTTCAAAACAGAGCCAAATACACTGCATGAACGGAGAGATGAGCCGTGTGCATACACACTTCTACAGGATCTCACGATGTACAGTGTGTCTAAAAAAGTATAACGCATATTTGGTCGTTTATTATTTAAATGTCATTATCAATGTGACGTTCCAATCTATTTCATGTTAATGACTAACGAGTAACTTGTTTTCTGTCTAATGATAACCTATTCATGATTTTTCTGCCACAGATGACTTTGCGTCAGGGTTTTTAAAGGGTGCTTTCAAGTTTGGGCTGATGCACCAAATGTGGGTCAGGTCATATGCATGTGTCACTTTGTTCTTAAATCCTTTTAAAGTTAAATTCTGCTTCATGCTTCATTTGTTCACTATTCAAAGTGATCCAATGTATCAAAGATTTCATCTGACCAGATTTCAATCGACAGAATAATTTTAAATTATTGTAAATGACCTACTAACTTCTTGTCTCAAAATATCTAACATTTCTATGCTCACTTGCCCAATGCACCATTTCACATGCATAAAGTGCATAAGGTGCAAAAGGTATTTGTCTCATACACCACATGACAACTCATAGATTTACAAACCTCAACGATAGAATAAATGCAAGAAAGAACACTACCAAAGATATTGACAGTAAAACTTAAATGAAAAAAGGTAGTAAACTTTTTCACCATTTTGAACGATGACAAGGCTTACCTTAAACAAGGGATGTGAGAGAAGCCAAGATTGTGTCATCATGACGAAGAGAATGCCATGAATTGTTATTGTCAATGAGCCTTCTCTTATTAAAGCCTGAGTTGACATTGTCACCTAAGGTTTAGTTTTTCTTTAAAAGTTTTGCAGAGCTCTTGAAAAGCTTTCTGGTCTTAAAGGAGCTACACAAAGAAAAATTCACTACAACTGATAATTAGAACAAATAACATATGGATGGAAAGATATTCTCTTGAAAAACACGAATAATTTGCTGAGAAATCATATAGATATCATGGAAAGGCGTAAAATGCAATTTTTCAAGACCCTTCTTAGACCCCTGAACACCCCTGAATGTAAGCCAAACACATGAGCGTAGCGAGCTCTGAATAGTGACGTCACACACTGGACAAACAGCTCAGTAATGGCCGCCTACCAGAGTCGCGCGTGTATTAGTCTGCAGCTAGCCAGCAGTGTCCCGTGTGTGACGTCACAAATATTGATGCTCTACAAAGGACCGCTGAAGGCAGAAAATCTGGATCTCGAAACTAACATTTTTGGGAGTTGATTACTGCGGGCCCCAAACATATTTTGAAGAGGAGAGTTGTTGTATTTGATCAGTAAGGCTTCCCCTTCGCAATGATATGAGTTTTGCATCAATTCAAAACACTTTTGTTTCTTCGTGTGTCTACTTTAAGCCTTTTTATAGTTCCATGTATTTTTGCTATGTAATGTATGATGAGAGCCAGAAGGGAATTGACTCTACAAAGAAGAAAAAGAGCTAACAACCTTTTGTTCCCCAGCAGACAAAACACTACATAAAAATGTTCAAATACAATGAGCACAAAATGAAGGAATGATTTGCAAAATGATGAAATTTGAGGCAAACATATTCCCTATCTGTGACCAAATCAATCCAACTGGAATCAATTTACAATCGCCCGGCCTGATCACATTTCTCCTCGTTAACTCCAGACTGATGAATAAACCAATGCTTTTCTCCGAAACGCTTGTACTGATGACAAATTTGTTTGCCCCGACGGCACCACGGAGGTGTTTAAATATCCACAATCCATGGTGCACAGTGAAGAATATTACCTATGCATCACAGCGTTGACAATCACCGTGCTGATTAAAGAAACGTGCTCGCTATAACTTGATTTGAAAACTACAATTTGATTTTCAGTCGCAGAAGCCTTACAGAGTTACAGGCTGTTGGTAAAAAAAAACAGAAGCTGGGCATAATTGCTCCACATACAGTTTGCACAAGTCCGTATACTGCACGTACAATCAGATAGTCTGTTCAGAGACAGAAGGGCTTTAACTCTGTGTTAAAGTTTATGTTGTAATGTCCTTCTAGCTACAAACAGACAATATGTGCTTGTGATGTAAACATGACAATTTGACCCACAAAATCAGAAATCAAATAAAATGTATTAAATCGCTGTTATTTTTCTTTGAATTGGCAGTGCATCAGATGAATGTGGAAAAAAAAGATGGGCAAGCCATACAGTGTAAAGCCTCATTCAGAAATGCTGTTTTTGTTTGTGTAATACGCTTCACATTCCTGTATCTTAGAACATTGCATATGAATTAGCCCTAAAATTAGACTTGTCTTCCTAGGCGCGTTCCTTCTTGTTTTCTTTAGAAAAGTGACATCTCCTTGGAAGGCTTTTAAAAACTTTGTACTTGTTGATCAGAGCTGTCTTATAGTTTCCCAGAATGGAGAGCTCTCTAGCTCTGGGCAGTTTTTCTTCACTGGAAACATGGTTGCTTTTCATGTTCAATTGGCCGGGTTTCCATCCATACATTGCTTTTACTCAATATTCCTCTCTTGTTTGCATTTAAGACGCATTTATCTTAGCAGAGGAGTAGCTTGAGTCCACCCCTTGAGGTGGAACTGGCATGATGGTAGGGGGGGGGGGGGGGGGGGAGAGAGGGAGGTCTTACTTTGAAAATGTAATGAGAATGTACAATGCTACTGATTAGGGGGTAGTGGAAGTGGTTCAGGCTACTTCTTTTCTTATCATTCTCTCCTTCTCCCTTTCTTACTTTTCTTTCTATTACTTTTTCACCACTCAAGGAGGGGGGGGGGGGGGTGTGCCCCTGTATGCCAATGTATCCTTGACAGGTTCAGGATACAATTACAATATCCCCCAGTCACCCACTCACCCTGTTTGTCTTCCAGGAGCCTTTCTAGATCAATTTCTCATTTCTCAGAAACATTTAGGTACTGACCAGCGAAGATGTTTGCTATCTGTGTGTTTTTCCTTATATTACTGATAGAAGTGGAGAGGACATGTCCAATTTTTTCACTGAATTACAGACAATAACGAAGATGGTAGAGTCACTAGAGTGCAATACTCATCATCTTCATCATCATTATTATTGCATGATGTCAACATTTACATAAGGTTCATTCCATGGGGTCGGAGCAATCTTTGTGACATGCCAGAAGTGAGAACCATGTCTCCTATCAACAATTTAACAAAGATTGTTCAAATTGAGTTTAGCTTAAAAAGCTTCACGGTGAAACAATATTATAGACCCAAAGTTTATGTAATGATATACAGTGTATATAAATGTGATGTCCAGGTAATGCTAGTACAAAAGAAATTCATATTAAGCAAAGATTTTGAAAAGAACTAACTGAAACAGTAATAATTCTAGCAGTGCACACATATATTTTCATTGCATAGAAATCATCAACAGATGATTTTATCTTTCATTTAAAGGGATCCGGTAACTTTGTCTCAGATTCTGAAACAAAATTCTGGATTTAGCTCATGATGCAATGATAATTATAAACCTTTAGGTCAGTCAAGAACCCCATGACTTTTACAAGCCGATCGCCTGTCTGATTATCAAGATATTTATGATTGGAATTACAAATTTTGAAAACCGTTCGCCAAAACGGTTTTCATAACACTACAGTCTGGTAAAACCGGTCACTCACAGATTTTTACTTTTTTGAGGCACTTCTTGATCATTTTTAAGCGCAATTTTTTTAGGGCTTCAATATTACACCATATCACAGACACTGATAACACGTAGGGCCGTGTATCTCAGATTTAACATTGTTAAACGATCCCTTTAAGCTCGATGGACATCATCCTATTTTTCGCCCCATTCTCATGGAATGACCCATACAATACATGTCTGTATATAAAGTGTATTAAAAAATAGAAATCATCTGGAGCCAAGCAGTTGCTTACTCATCTTTTAATACAGAGTTTAAGCCCTTTTGGCTCCAAGCTGTCCATATCTTCCTTCCTACACATTACATGACTTACCCGACCTTTTGTAAAAACACACAAATTTATTCACGAAAAGTTGGTAGTAACGTTTGTGAAATAAACTTCTCTCTCATCTACAGATGGTCTGGTCCAATTTACCCTACATTTTGTAAAAACCCTACGGCTAATCTACGAAAGGTCGCGTCCTTAACACGCAACTTCACCTGATCTTCCGCGTTTCATGAAAGGTCGTGTAACGCGATCACCTAGCCGGCCGTGATGACCCGATCATTCAAAGTAAGCCAAATAATTTGATTGCATAGAATTCACAAGGTTGCCATTAAGGTTACCATGGCAATAAGATTACATATATATCAGCTCAAGGGGCAGTTATGCAAATTGATTTCATCAAATCTGTTGCTGAGAGATTGAAGGTTTTTCACTCAAATTACTTTCATACCAAGTTAATTCCCCTCTGGCTTTCAATGATGTTTCAGAATGTATTTTCACTGATTACAGAAAATGTATGTATTTATTAAAAAAAGTAAAATCATTTAAATTGAGGTCATATACATGTACATGTATATCAATTTGACTATGATTCTATTTTGGCCTTAGGGAATAAGATCACAATAAATAGGGACTCACTAATTACAAACTGAGAAATCAATATATCTCAGGCAATGAAATACAGTTTTCATTGATTACCTGACTGGACACAGTCTTCAAATTAGTAATTATATATATTTCCTTATTTGAATCGATCATATAGAACTCACAATGTATTCTCTATTGTTCTCAGTTGACCTCATATACAATATTAATGCTGGCCTCAGGGTATTTCTGTAAACGACTGATTGTATTTGGCTTTTCTTTTTATATATCATGAAAATAAACAAAGGAAATTAAAGGGAGAGTCCACCCTGATATATCAATTTTATTTCATGAACTGGAGGATTTAGTAGAGCACATCCCCCTTGAAACCCCTTTCAAATGTGATGACCATTTTTTATCTTCATTTGTTTTTTCATTGTCCGGGACATTTTAGATTGAAAAGGCATCCTAAAATTTGATCGATGACCCTTTATTTATTTTTTTTATTTTTTTATTTTTTTGCTTGTAAGAATATTTGATGATTTTTGCCCCCTCCCTTTTGAAGCCCCACTGCACTACTTTGGCCAGGAGGTATTAGACCTCCTTGTATGGTCACTGACAGGTGGTTATCTCATCAAATCAGCTCTCAATTAACATAAGAAAAAGAGGATCATGGGGCTCCAATGGTCACCAATTAGGCATTGTTTGCTATATAGAGGGTGCAAGTAGCTATAGGTAGTGCAGTGGGGCTTTAAAAGATCCCGGATGCAGCCCTGCATTCATTTACCATGCAATAGCCCAAACAGCACCTTTTAATGAGTAAACTCACATGCACTTTACACATGTTCCCTAAAATAAACATGGATGACTGATTTTCACTAGAGCAAAAAATAACACGGCCAAATGCGATGTCTGTTTTGTGATGTCTAAATTTACCACTCTCAAATATTTACAATTTAAACAGTGCCAGATGCAGGTTTTCTCACTAATAAAATTCTGAAATCCAATCGCCAGGGTTATGATTGTATTGTGATTTGTCGTCGTAGAGAGGGAACTATCTCACTAGCTTTTGCCTGTAGCTGCACACTCTTGACATTCAATCTACTAGGTTACGTGCTTTAGAGTCCCATATTGCTTGCCAACATTTCAAATCAAATAATGAAACATTTAGCTTTCCACAATATATAAATTTTCTAATTTTTCTTAGTTTAAGGTTGCTGATTTGTCAGAACATCATGGTTAATCATTACATTAAACCTAATTAATACCTGGGTGCATATAATTGTACATGTATGTTCAACATAGACTATTATTCATTTGTACAGGTTCATACGTCAAACCTGATTTAGTGACCACCTGTATAGAAAGACCACCTGTCTAGAAAGACTAATTTTTTTGTTTCCCTTGAAATGGTTTCTCATTGAAACATGTAATAATGCAGCCTGTGCATAAGGACCTCCTGTTTATAAAGACAATTTATTGTCTCCCTTGAGTGGTCTTTATAGACAGGTTTCACTGTATTTGATTTGTCTTGGTTTATTTTTAAAAAAATGTCTTACTATTTGTCAATGATGTATGATAATGAATACATTGATCATACATGTACATGTATACTACATGTAACACAGAGAATTAATACATCAACATCTTCCTTAGATAAAACCATACTCTTGATCTAGAAATCGTGATGCATTCAAAGTTCAGACGTGATACACTTAATTTCATATGGTATGATGATGATGCATACATTAGAAGGCGCATCATACATTTGTTTAGCTGAGCACGTGCACTGCATGTAACGTCATCCAATAAATCAAATGGCAGCCCTCATGACTGTGCGACTATTGGCTTTTTGATTGAGTTTTGTCAATTTTTCAACTTTATACTTATATTGTAGACCTATTGTATGAAACAAGTTATACATGTTTTTAGCTCGCGCATTAGTGATATGCACTGCACTTGTTTAAGTCACAATACATCTTGTTTGTATTAGTCTTATTCACTATCCTATTGTCTCTTAACCTGCATGCAGTGCACATTCACTAATGCACTCGCAAACATGTATTATTTCTATAATCAATAATTAAAGCATCAACTTAATATCCTGGAAACATATTCCTTATGATTTTTTTTATTCAAGTCGATTATTCACAGACAATGCAATCAATACGTTTTGTTTGTTTTAGTCTCATTCACTATCAAATCGTGACTTAACCTGCATGCAGTGCCCATTCACTAATGTACTTGCAAACTTGTATTATTTGTATAATCCATAATTAAAGCATCAACTTAATATCCTGGCAACATATTCCTTATGAATTTTGATGAGAGTCAAATTATTAAAAAGATTTGAGCCTGCCAAAACAATATCCTGTTTGATCAACCACCTACGGCTCTTCCACATTAAGGATTATTACCCTAATTGATCATATTTGAACAAGCACCATGTACGCTCATGCTTTATTGAAATATTCATTAAAGTGACTGAGCACTACCTACATGTACAAGTACAGCAGAAGATGGTTTAAAGGTAAACTTGGGCTTGTCCAGGAGCTCACCTAATATCTCCTTGGTTTGGCTTACTATTTGACATTTTGAGGATATGACAAAATTTCAATTGAAAGCGTTAGGGAGACACATTTTTGGATTTTTGTGTATGAAAGGCATGCCACTTGGTTTTCAAAAGAGGAAATGGGATTGCCCCCTCCCCCCCAAAAAAAAAAAAACAACAACAACAACAACAACAACACAAAAATCTGTTTCTTTGATAAAATATCATCTGTGTAAATGTTGGATCACTGATAACAACTAAGGCCTGGGGAAATTACACCAAAAAAATTATTAGAAAAAGAAAATAAATCTATATAAAGTACAATATTTATATTGTTATATTTTATTTTTTACAAAATCAAGAAAAACTCACCTTTTCTTGACTTTTTCACTTTCTGCTCTCCCTTGATCATTGGTTCCCATTTCTTAGCTCTCCTGGCCAGCACTGATAGATACTGCTTCATAAACTCCTCATACGTCTCGTAATCAAAGTCACCCGGTCTCTTGAATCCATAGCCATCAATCTCACTGGAAGAACAAAAAAATAAAAGAATTTTAAAATTGTTTTCGTGAACAGTCATTGCAAGTGATTGTCTGCTGCGACATATATATTTGCATGAAAAGTGTACAGAAATCTTAATAAGCTTTAAAAACTGTAGTTTATAAAACTTTGCAATCATTGTGAGTCCATTCAGACATGCCAAGTTCATGTAAACTATCTAAAAATATTGAAACAACAACCTTATTAATAATAATTAGATTGATTTATATAGCGCAGCTACTATATGAATATACATAATTATTAATGTGTAAAAGATGGCAAGATACAAAGTTGCATGGGTTCAAAACAAAAGCCTAGCCTAAAAGGCCTCTTTATGTATCTCCTGATCTGTGCGTTTTAAAATGCAGATTTGAAACACGCAGAGAACTTCCCTAGTGTCTCGCTCCCACCATCAATGCCACCCATCTATCAAATTGAGCACCTTCGATTTTTCCTTGAAAGAAATGCATGTTCAGCAAATACACATCTATCACATTCCCCTTTCAGGGTTTACTTTCAATGGTAGAAGTTAATACTGAACCCTGGAAGCCCATCATTGTCATCACATGCTCCTGCCAAAATTGTCATAATTAAAGGTAATTATTTCTCCTAAACTTACAGAATTCCTAACTGTAACCCTGGACCTTGAACACTCTACCTAATGTACATGTAATCATAATCCTAACCCTAAACTTAAAGGGGAAGTCCCCCCTGATTATTAACTTTGTTTTAATAGAAGCAGATAAAATGGTCAGTGAAAGTTTGAGCAAAGACCGATTAAAACTAAGGAAGTTATGAATTTTTGAAGATGCAATTTAGACAAAAATCTGCAACTCTGTGATGTTTCTTGCGAGTTCACTTCTCAATTGCCATGTACTAAAAAACTTCAAAAATTTATATTTTCCATACTTTCACCCTAAATATAATTATTCCAATTTTTGTATACAACCCCTGTATGAAACAAGTCTATTTTGTCATCAATAAATTATAATCAGTGTTGCCTATTCGTGTTTCACTAATGACAACCTCAAAAATTAAAAAATGTCTGTTTTTTAATCAGATATTGCTCAAACTAATACATTAATCTGTTTCTCTCATTTTTCTGCTTTGAAAACCAAAATAATATCAGGGTGTACTTCACCTTAAAACACTATACATAATAAAAATGTTATTGTAATCCTAACCCTAACCTAAAACCGAGTTGAAGCCCTAACCATAACTCCTGTTTTCCATTTTTCTATGCCTTTAAATGTTCTAAACAAACAAAGTATGCACTCAAATGATGAGAGCTAAGATTTATCAAATCGAAATTGAAGAGAACCTTTAATAAATTTACTTGACTTGAACATATACGATGTGATGTACATGTCTTTGTACAGTGTATCTCTGGAGAATCATGGCACACTTTGTCCTAACTAAATATACTCTCTGGTAACAGCTGGTTTAATATGTCGGTTGGATCTATGCGAGAGAGAACCCAGACAAACTCACAAGAGGTCTGTTTTCATCAGCTCGAGATTGCGAAATAGCCCCCTATTTCTGATTTGGGAAATAATCCCGAAGTTACAAATCGCGTCTTCATCAGCTCGAGACTTGACCTTGAAATTTCGGGCTGGTGAAGACACCCGGACAAATAGCGAGATATTTCGCCAAATAGCGGGATATTTTGCAAACTAGCCCAAGATATCTTGGGATGATTATCTCGACCAAATATCCAGCCAATTGCAAGTTCGGGCTGATTAAGACGCAAATTAACTGGATAATTTGCGATCGGGATCGTTCAAATAGCGGGATATTTGGCAATCTCGAGCTGATGAAAACAGGCCTAAGGAAATGTGAGGTTATGGCAGACATGGGATTGACGCCGCACTCTTTAATTGAATCAATACGCAATCTTAACATTCACTCATGCACACTGAGTCTGAAATCGTCAAGCATGGAACATTTGAACAGCAATAAAAAAAACGCCTTGATCAATTCCCATGTCTGACGAGTGTTGAATTGAAGGTATTTGATGGCTTCATGTTTTAGGGCGATTCCATACAATAAGTGCGGTACAACGTATCGTATAAATAATAATAACATGATTGAAAAAATAATAATAATAATAAAAACAATAACAACACCACCACCAACAATAACAACACCAACATCAATGATAATAATAATAATAATGGTAGTAATAGTGGGTTCATGTATAGCCCTCATGTCTGTCAAACTTAACAAAACCAGGTGCTCCAACATTTGAAAGAGAAAGGGCATTCATTTCGTGCATATCATATTACACTGAGATAATGCCTTTATATGTGTAGCTCCAAACAGACGATGCATCTATTTATCTGCATATTTCATGTAAATATTATAAATCCTCTTGATGTGGCCATTGAATAATGGTGCTTTCTGCTACCACTAATATTAGCCATTATGATATAAAGAGATTTCTCATTCGCGAATGAATTGAATAAATTTCATATGTCATACATGACCCATTGAATGGTAGTTCAACAGTATATTGCACATTTCTATGATTATTAGATCAGTTTGACACATTGATTGTTCTGTCATAACTATGGTTACATTATTAACAACAATTGTACAATACTCTGCAATCCACTCACTGCTGATGACATTAAATGCACTTAATTG
This sequence comes from Strongylocentrotus droebachiensis, assembly GCA_035222895.1. Lineage (NCBI taxonomy): Eukaryota > Metazoa > Echinodermata > Echinoidea > Camarodonta > Strongylocentrotidae > Strongylocentrotus > Strongylocentrotus droebachiensis. Next base: position 65,883 of record JAVYIG010005703.1, read on the forward strand.
AGGGCATTCAGAAATATTTGAATTCATGAACTCATGTTTCTTTTGGAAGGCCTCTAATAATAGACAGGTTTGAGTGTTTCGAGGTGAAATACTGGAGACAATTAAACATTCTCAATTGTGCATAGAATGAAAGCAAAGAATTGTATCCCATGAAAGCACACAACTGTGAAATATTACACTAAAGAGAAATATTATTTGTAAAGGGGTACTTGAATGTAATGAAGTTCACCTGTGTAAATGGGGTATATTCATATCTTCAGCGGATACACTTCTTACTTTGAAGATGAATACTCTACTTATAACTGTATGACATGAGAGAGAGGGAGGGAGAGAGAGAGAGAGAGAGAGAAGGGGGAGGGAGGGGAGAAATAGTGAAAGAGAGAGAGGGCGAGAAACAGTGAATAAGACAGAGAGACATAGATGATACAGAGAGGGGGAGAGACGGAGAAAGAGAGAGGAGAGAGACAGAGAGATAAGGGGAGAGACAGCAACAGAGAGAGAGAGGGGAGAGACAGGGAAAGAAAGATGGGGAGGCATAGAAAGAGACAAAGAGACTAGACGATAGAGAGAGGGGGAGAGACAGTAAGAGACTGATAGACATAGACATAAAGATACAAACAGACACACAGAGAGAGACAGTCAGGCAGACAGAAAGCGAAAGAGATGGAGAAACAGAAACACACACACACACACAGACAAACAGAGAGAAAGAGAGAGAGAGAGAATTGCAAAGATAAAGAGAGAAGGAAGAGACCGAGGAGGCAAGAGGGAAAGCAGGGTGAGAGAGAGGGAAAGATTGATAGAGGTAGAGTGATATGAAGAAAAAAATACAGTAAGCAGACCAAATAACCTTTACAAGGATTTGACCTATATCCCTCCACCAAGTATTCTATTTCATGCACAATTCTCATTACAAAGGACGTCAGTCCCTGACTATTGGGTTGTTCACACACGTGTTAAACCGCCTCAAAATACACACTGCTACAGCAAAATAAAATGACATACATGTTAAAGGAAATCTGACGATTGCTCTGGCTTTATTTAGTCAAAGATGTAGAGTTCGGGTTGCTACTAGGCTTAAGGTTAATTGTTAGGTTAAGGTTTTAAGGTTAGGATTGGGTATAGTGTTTGTTCCAGAGCATTGACCGCACGACTATTGAGTATGTGTTGTACAATCTCACATCAGCCTTGTGCGCTTCACATAACTGCGTTTTATCAATGATGTAATACTGTTTGGGCATGTTTCTATTTCTTTACACAGCTTCATTTTTCACCTCCATCAGCCATTCATTTAAATGTATTAAACGTATTCTTCTTGTGCTGTGGTGTATTTTGTTAAGCGATTCAACACATTGCGTATGAACAAGGCATAACCAAAACTTATTCGTAAGATCCACAGAAACTTGTGCACTTCACATAACTGCATCTTATCAATAGTGTAATACTGTATGGGCATGTTTTTATTTCTTAACAGTTAGCACAGCTTCAATTTTTCACCTCTATCAGCCACTCATTTAAAGTCATAAAACGATATTAAAAGCGATTTTAACACATTGCGTATGAACAAGGCTAATGAAATGAATACATACGATCCACAGAAATTTGTGCACTTCACATAACTGCATGTTATCAATGATGTTATACTGTTTGGGCATGTTTTTATTTCTTAACGCAGGTTCATTTTCCACTTCTATCGGCGATTCATTTAAATGTATGAAACATGTTCTTATTCTGCTGAGGTGTATGTTTTTTTAGGCGATTCAACACATTGCGTATGAACAAGGCTTCACATATTAACTGCATCTTATCAATGATGTAATACTGTTTGGGCATGTTTCTATTTCTTTACACAGCTTCATTTTACACCTAGATATCAGCCGTTCATTAAATGTATTAAACGATTTTAAAGCGACTCAATGCACTGCGTATGAACAAGGCTAATGAAATGAATACGTACGATCCCATGAAACGGTAGAGGGGATCATACCCCTGGAAGCGAAGCTCAGGACTCAGAATACGCTCCAAATCTTGCGCTCCAGGAAGATATATGGAGAAAGGCGTCCCCCGTAACGAATACATCGCGACAGAACGACAAGTAAATCTCAGAGACGACGGAGCTGGGTTATCCCCCAAAATGGGCAGATGATGCGAACTAGGTTGACCCCGAGGGCCGCCGTCACGCTGTACGTGTAAGTAAATCCTGTTTTCGCACACAGGTAACTTGATTCCTTCCCTCACAAAGACTTTCATCATAATTCTCTCTGCATTGTATATACCAGTTCTTTCTATTCGAAGGCTAATGGACTGGTTTTGCCATCTTTATGTTGTACGGCAGTCCTGACAACATTCAGAATCCTGTATTTCACTAAAACAGATTTGCATTTTAATCTTAGTCCGTATGAAGCAGTAAATATTCAACCTCTTCCACAGTCTGCAATTATGAAATGTAAATGTACTTTCCAAAATCGAACAGGAACAAGGAAACCAATTATCTTTGTTGAAGTATTCAACTAGAAAAGCAATAATGTTTCAGAGAAAAATACATATGTTTTTAGAACCATTTTAAAACATTGTGTTTAATTGTCCTTCTTCATAGGAATGGGGCAACAACTTCATTGTGAAGTTAACCATTCTGAAAATCAAGTATGAAACAGAATCATACAAGGATAGCATAAGAAGTAAAACTTGAAAAGAGATTTAAATTACAATGCAACCACAGTAGTAAGTAAAGCTTGCTTTTATAGAGATATCTATAGCGCTCTTAACAGCAAAGTGTCAGCTTTCCATCACCCAGCCATTTGGCTCTTTACTTCTCAAATATCTTTACAAGAAAAAAACCTGGGGTCTACCGTCTAGCAACAGCAAATTCAATTCTCTAGACGGAACAGCCCCAGACAGTAATATGTACAGAGAGTGCAAAAACTGGCAGGATTAACTTCATATTATATGCAACAGCACTGTGAAAAACACTTATATGTCTGCGGCTTGGGTATCAAGTGCACACATTGACATCAAAACATCTCAACTCAAAACTCAACAGACCACAAGATACAGGCCAAAACGTTCCACAGAGAGAGAGACAGAGAGAGATGTTACGAGCGTCAAAAGGAGGTGAGATGCGGGGGTACATGTACATGCTGATGAAATAAAAAAGTATTTTAAGCTGGCCAGCTTAAAATACGATTCTATTACACAAAAGAAATATCTTGAACTGAAATAACTTGTCCAATCTCCAGTATTAAGTAAAGTACTTTACACAGTAGCTCCAATATAGAGAATTGCAGCATAAATATAGAAAGTACCTCTCCCAAATTATTCTCATTTGCTTCAAACCGAACAACACTAATTGCAATTTATGTCCATTACACACGACCGCTAGTATACAAATGAACAAACACACCATCTACATCTACGTGTATTTCACCAGCATACTTTTATCACTGTATAACTAGAATATTTTCTATATTTGGAAAACTGCTATTGTTATTTTAATAGTGAAACCTGTGATGAACATCTGTGATCATCTATATGTATGACAATGGACGTGTGGATCTAAACTAAAATGTATTAAAATAATGATTGATAAAGTATAGTCTGACATTTCCAATCGATGCAGTCTGACTTGTTTCTGTTTCAATCAGCCCATTTTTTGGACAGTTGGAATTTGAGGGAGGTGGGGTGAGGGGGGTCGATGTGCAACCCAAAATGTTATCAAAGTGGATAACTAATAGTAAGAACAGTACCGGTAAGTGAATATGAACAAACATTAGATAAGTGTTTTAACATTATAAAGCTATTGCTCATGAATGTATTAATCAAGAATTGTATCAACTCTTTCCACTCAAATGTAAATCTGAAAGGGAGCACTGAATTTGAGCTAAAATGTTTATCTCACTGTGATTTTTACCCCTCCCCCCCCCCCCCCATTTTCAGCTACCACCTAAATTCAGTGGGCATAGGAATTCCTCACTACCAGCTACATGTACATTTATGTATCTACTACACCCAGGTAGAGAGTGGCAAATGAAGATAAATGTCTTGCTAAAAGACACAAGTGCCATGCAAGGACTCAAAACATGTCCTCCACATCTCAAGTTGATTGCTAAAAACCACAAGTTTGATGAAAACATCTCTACATACATGTACATGTAAACCACTCCAACAGGTTAAACAAGATTCAAACATAATACATTGCGTAGATAAAAAATGATGTTCATTTCATGGTTGTCAAACCAAGTCAATCAATAAAGTGTTATTGCCCAGAGATAACATTTTCATGACGTCACTGCACTGGATAGTTCACTCACCCGATGGGGATGGTGCATGGTAGGTCATTTGCACAAGAGGAAAGTTAAGTATGAAATTCATAGACAAACACTGAATGAAGAATAATCATACGATGAAAGAGTATTAGCGTGGGACAAGAATATCGTTAGAAGAAACTACATCTTAGTTTGGGGGAAGCCAACTATCAACATATGATGATGATTCATAACATTAATAGGGCACCATACATGTATTTTGTTTGTTTGTTTGTTTTACCTGACTGCTAAGAAAGCATGTTGATGCTTGTAAGTAAGCAACCAGGAGACCGACAGCTTTTATCTCTAAGAGGGACTGGGGGATGAGGATTAATACCTTACCAAAGGGCAAATTTTAAAGCGCATCGACTTGGTTTTCTTTTGGAAATAATGCTCAAACCTATTTTTCAATATACACGTACAACATTACATTACATCACACTATGTTTCTCTTCAGAATAAATGGATATTTAATTCTCATATAGCTACATGACCATGTTTTGAATCACAGCCTCAACTGCACTGGTGTGAATGGGGGGGGGGGGGGAGGTTAATGAGGCTTGGAATGGACGCATACTCGGTGGATCATATCACCAAACCTTAGGACTGTCTGGCATTAATACCTGTCAATTTAGATAGCACTCAATAACGAGACATCTTCATCAAATGTCAGGACATTCTGAGATCAAGGAACTATTCTCACTGAAATCAGAATTTCACAAAGATAATGTAATGTACATGCACTTTGCCTACTGATAAAAAAGTACACACTGACCTGAAATGGGTCATTTCACACTGCGATACACTTTTAATACTAAATATGTTCTGTTCATCATTCATAGTGGCAGATCTAGGAATCTTTGGACAAAGGGGGAGGGGGGGGGGGTATGAGTAGAAACCCCTCCTACAGCTTTATGATTATAGTTGAATTCAAATTACTTGTGAAAACCACAACAAAATTTGAAAGCTACCCCACACTCTCTCTTTCTCTCTCTCTCTCTCTTCCTTTCTCTCTCTCCCTTTCTCCCTCTCTCTCTCTCTCTCCCTCTCTCTCTTTCTCTCTTAAATCTCTACAAAGCAAGTCATTCAGTAGCATTCAACACTATTGGGAACATAATTACTTACATGTACATCATGTATTCATCTTAGATTTTTCTCACAACAGAATGAAATCAAACGCAGTATTTAACACGATAAGAAAGGAACGTAATTAGAAAAAACGTAGAAAGAACGTCTTAGAAATGTATGTCACAGTATTCAACACGATGGATGGGAACACCATTGGTATAGTGTGAACCCATCGCTGACTGGTAATGGTTATGATGGAGAAAAGAACGACCCAATCAATATCACTTCGATTCGAATTAGGGAGGGGATTTGTTGTCGCAACGTCCGGCAAAGCTGACGTCATCCTCGTTTCGGGCACAGCAAAACGAGGCAATGAGAGGAAAATGTCAATTATGAAAAATGATGCACTTGAAAGGGATAGATTCTGCTGCCCCTAGAGGCTGGTTGAATTAAATGCAATTATTCTTAATCAGCTACTCCTTCCCCCTTTTCTAATTATTCTCTAGACTCTGAGCAAGTATGCTAAGCACCTGTGCTGACAATTGGATGTGTGCATGTAAATGTATAGTTGTACTATTATTATTTGTTTAAGGTTTTGAGCCAACCAGAAAAATCAGCATATGTTGTGCTTTGAGCAGAAATACCAAGATGACTGCAGTGTGCAGTAAACTTTCGGTATATCATGGTTTGCGTAAAGTTCCTGGATGACCATGTGCAGTACATTTTTATCATCTCATGGTTTGAGTTCCGCGAATGCCTAAAAAGGTGAATACATGCTAAAATGTGCACGTATGCTAAGACAACGGGTATATGCGCAGTCCTTGCAAAATATTTGGGTGAGGACAATATACAGTGTAGGTTATAAATTTTAATCTCTTTATGTTTAATTAGCAAGTTAATACAAAAAGGTTAGGATGTAGAGGTAAGAATTGGGATACTAGGTTTTATACAACTAATAATAATAATATTGAATGGCTGTTCTTTCGTGGGATACAAGAGTATAACACAACCACTTTGAGAATATTTCACTCGTCATGCAGACTCCTGAAATATGCTCTTTAGCTTAAATGGGATACTTGCATCCCACTCAAGTCCATTCAATATTATATAAATTATTGGGTTAAGTACATATTGCATGTTTTGGAAATAATGATTACAATTGTTTGGCACTTCAAAATATGTATCAAAGCCCTTGGAAATCAGAAGTGTTCTTTATGACAAGTATTAGATTGATATCTTGATTTGACATGTACAGCACTCAACAAATCAAGGGCCCTCGGGAAGAACAACATGGATGCTGATCAGACATCACTGGGCTTTAAAACAAAAGTTTTGTTTGTCAATAATATCCTTCACAAAATTTGGATTTGCAATTTAGTGGTAACAGACAAGTGAGCTATACTGATTCATTTACTAATTGACATGGTACAGATGAATTATTGATTATCCCCCTCCTTCCCTCCCCCCCCTCCTCTCCCCTCCCCCCCCCCCCCCCAAAAAAAAATATATATATATATATATTTACAAAAAAATATATATATATATATATATATATAAATAAATAAAATATAATTAAACAAAATATATATATATTAATAGTAAATACATTTTTGTTAAAGATTTAAAAAAAGAATAAAATGAAATCTTCTAAAGGTTGCACATTCTAGAAAACTTCAATGGTAAACGTTCGTTTTGTAAACATAATATGTACAGTACAGTACATGTACATTTTCAGATTGAATATTACGTTTACATTTTGAAAGTGATGAATTACTCTTATACCAGAAATCTAGACAGAATCATTATGACAAAGGATTACAATTTGCAAACATAGAGGTGTAGTGGTTTAGTGTATATGTCACTGGACTGTGGATCACATGGTCAGCGATTTGAGTCTCACTGCTACACTAATGTCCTTATGCAAGACATTATTCTACATTTGCCACACTCTACCCAAGTGAGGTACATTGTAAATGGGTACCTGGCGAGAATGAATTCCTTTAAATGCTAGAGCCTCATAATTAATAATTGTGGAACACCAAGAGTGTTCTGACAGACAAGTCTGACAGACAAGAGCACTATACAAGAACCCACTATTTCATTATAATCAAACTGCACCAGGAAATTTATATGAGCCTGAACTTTCATTCATTGAATTACCAGTCAGAGTTATAAGCAAAAACCATCTGATATTCATACCCTTGAATTCATGTACCCCAGGGGCAGGCTCATAATACATCATGCCAAAATAAGAATTGAAGATGTAGGCTCCTATGCGTGCTTTCTGGTGACGAGGTTATGTGATATCAGAACGTGCAGCAAACTAAGGAGAATGAAAAAAGCCCCCCCCCCCCCCCCTCTTCATTTAGACTACTAAAGTTTATTGTATTGTAATTTGATAAGTAATACAGTTATTCTAGTCTGATTATTGCATAATGAAAGGTTACATATATTAATAATGATGATGATGATGATGATGACAACGACGACGACAACGACGATGACGATGATACTACTACTATTACTACTACTGGTCTACTACTACTACTACTACTACTACTTCTAATAATAATAATGGTAAGAACAATACTATTGATCATCTAGGAGCATTAAAAAGAAAAAGTACCATAGCATTTATAAAGTGAAAGCCATGTTTGAGCAATGATTTGAACTAAATCTTGATAAAGAATCCTATTCTTTTCTATACATTGTATCATATGAAACAATACAACTCTGTGAGGCTTTATGTGAGCATGTACTGATGAGTGGCAAGCTGCCATGACAACTTACCACACCAAAACTAGTTTTCTTTACAATATCTCTGACTTTTTTTCTACAATGACAATGTTGTTATCCAGTGTGTACATACCCCTTCACTACATGATTCTTTATTAAACCAGCGTCTTTCAACCTGGGTTTCCCCAAGACGTCTCTAGGGGTGCGGCAAGAGAAATTAGTTAGAACATCAAAAACCTTTTTTGGAATAACATCGATTTCGTGAAACACCAAATAATGGCTAAAGTGTGTAATTTCATGAGGGAATAGCATTTAAAAGATAAAAAGTGTATATTTTCATCCCAAGCTTTGTATTGCTCCCTTGCACATTTTAGAAACAGGAGGATTTCAAGCAGAGAAGTGCCTGAATACCTCCATAATTCTTGCAACGAGGTGCCTGTTCTATTTGACAGCAAGGTGCACAAATATAATAGAAACAAAATATGCCAGTAGGTGTGTACATAGCACTTGACAAGTTTCAGAGTGATGCACAATTACTGTTCAGTGATGAATTCGGGATTGGGGCGATGCAAAACTTTTTTCTTATTTCTGAAAAGTGTGCCGTGACTGAAAAAGGGTTTAAAAATGCTGCTTTGAACAGCGTTTCTTTGTGGATGCAAGTTTTGTGTTTGAATAAAGTTTTGTCCAGTGTGAACAGGTTTGTCTATTCTTCCATTCTTGCCCTGTAGCATCTCTGATCAATGATTCATGGATGGTCGTGAATGGGAGCGTGTAGAGCTCAGTTTCGATTTCTGATGGGTCTATTCACAAAGGTCTTTCAAAGACAAGAGGCGAATTATAATTTCAATCAAAAGAGATTTCAATATCTTTAACTTCAAGAGCTATGTGTACACATTTGGCCTACTTTGAACATACGTACAGTGTACATTGTACATGTATACTGTAGTATGCAAAAACAAACAAACAGCATTAGCAACAAAAGACTACAATGACCTAGTGAATGAAAAATTAGAACTAAATCAGAAATAGAGTATTCTTAATTTGTAAATGTACATGTACATGTACTGTACATGTATGTACATGTTTCTAATCTGCACAAACAAACAAACAGTATAATTAGCAACAAAAGACTACAATGACCTAGTGAATGAAACATTCACAACTGAATCAGAATTGGAGTATTCTTGATTTGTAAATTCAAACTTTTCAATATTGAATTAATGAGATTTAGGAGATGTAGTAGCAAGTAGAGGTCAGATTGTATTCTACAGTGAATATATATAAGGCTTTAACAAAGTGTAATTTTCAATGCAAAAAGGCTTCACGGATGACTGCTATTTGCTGGAGTTCATTAAATGCAGGACTACCAATGTAAATCATCTCAATTTGCTGTATCTTTCCATTAAGAAATGAGTTTCAATAACACATTTGTATTTAAGAGTAGGGGAAAACCCCAGTGTAGTCATCCACCTGGACAACCCTAATCAGTTAATATTGGGACGAGAGAGAGCAAAAGGTCACAGTGATTCAGTTCGCTTTACGCCTCCTAGGCACAGATGAGGTAACACCAAATACTTATAATTATAATAATAATGGGCCAAATTAATACATACAGTCTGCAGAGAGCCAGCATGGCTAAAAAAAAATCTACCTAAAAGTACAAGACATGCCCCTATGGTTCACTGTACATGTATGTATCGTCTGTTTGGAGCCAGAAGGGCATTAACTTATTATGTATATACTTTACCACAGAGTTAACGCCCCTTTGGCTATGAACAGACGATATAGATGATTTTTAAAATTGTGACTTACCAGTTGCCACTTTCCCTTTCCATTTACAAAAATATTGCACAGAAGTATGCCCCCTGTCTCAACCCACATTCAGACAGATCGTTAAATAAATCAGTAATCCTCATTTATTCTGTTATTAATCATAACAGAAATCAGTCCCCCCCCCCCCCCCCATGCTTTTCCAAAAATTAGCCTGTATGTTCTGTACAAAATGAATCCACTGGAACCCATATTACTCTCAATGTTATCAATTTATCTTCGAAATCACGTCATTCAGCCAAAATTTTCATAATTTCTTAGACAGTATAACCATTTTCTAAAAAATTAATTGAATTTGATCTGTTTGAATTACCAACTAAAAAAAGAATATACATGTACATCAAGTTTTAAATCAGCACTATTCATTATTATTATTATCATCATTATGATCATTATTATTACTATCATTATCATAACTATTATTATTATTATCATTATCATCATCATCCTAATCATTATCATCATCATCATCATCATCATCATCATCATCATCATCATCCTCATCATCATCCTCAGTATCCGTATCATCATCATTATTATAATATCTAGCAAACCCGCTACATGAGTAAGTTCTAGCCTTCTTTACTGCATCTTGTTTCCGTCAAATCAAAGAATGGAATCAGAGATAGCCCTTCGTTTCCCCGAGACACCTTGCACTTAAATCCTAACCCCACACTCCTACTGTACTCATATTTATTGAATCATTTTCATCATCATCATGTGGATCACAAGGTCCGCGGTTCAAGTCCCACCGCGGCACTAATGTCCTTTGGCAAGACATTGATCTACATTTGCCACTCTCCACCCAGGTGTTAAATAGGTACCCGGTAGGAAGCGAAAGCTAATGTGCTTAGATTAGCAAGTGTGCGCTTGTAAAAAATGATGCACTGGCTGGAATGCTCCCCAGGGAGTGGAAAATGTGCATACATTGTGTGCGGGTAAGCCTGAATCCGATGACTGGGGTAATAATATGATTGCAGGGCCCTCAGGGAGAACAGTATGAATACTGATGAGGCTACCCTGGGTAAACAAGACATATTATTATTATTATTATTATCATCATCCTCATCATCATCCTCAGTATCCGCATCATCATCATTATTATAATATCTTGCAAACCCGGCCGCTCCATGGGTAAAGTTCTAACCTTCTTTGCAGCATCTTATTTTCACCAAATCAAAGAATGAAATCAGAGATAACCCATCGTTTTCCCCCGAGACACCTGGCACTTAAATCCTTGCCCCATACTCCTACTGTACTTGTATTTATTGATTCACTATCGATTATTTCCTTATAAATGCTATACCGGTATTCACTTTTTTCACATATTCAAGCAGGGCCACAGAATACAGTGTAAATACATCGCGCCTTTAGAAACTGAGGTCTTTTAAAAAGTCAGTGACGTGGAGCTCTCTGAGTGAATAGGAAACTTAAAAATAGTATTTGTTGAATATAATCAGTGTTCCATGTGAATGAAAACAAATAATAAAGGGTATCAACAAATTCAATTCTACCCATGATTGAATATGGTCACATATTGTTTGTTTATTGTTCCATGAAAATGATTGTTCCATGAAACTCTTCCAATGATTTTCAATGAATTTATTGTAAATATCTACACATGTACTGTCGCTCATATAGTTGGAATATTTTTTTTACTCCAATTTATGGAATTATTTTGACAATGATTTATTCCTAATAGATCTAGATACATGTAATAGGATACATTTTCAGATTTTATTGAATAATAATTTGCCAGTGTTTGTTTTGCGTGACTGCTAAAGCATGTGTATGCTACTATGCTTATCAACTAGGGGACCTACACCCTTGAGTCATAAATGACAGTAATGAGGATTAATGCAGCCACAAAAGGGCAATATAGCACATTGACTCGGTTTTGATCCTGGAACCTCAGTTAGGAGGCCATTGCTTGGCCACTGAACCATGACTGTACGCAGCGGGGGCTAGGGTAGGGGGCAGTTCCCACAAATAAAATAAAAAACAAAGAAAATGCAATAAATTTTCAATAATTCATTTCATTTTACCCCGGTCCCCAACATAAAAAAATCCTCTGTACGACCATGCATCCATTACAAGTCTATCCTGAATGTGAAATTTCTCCCCCCCCCCCCAAAAAAAACGCTATCCGCATTACCGTAATTAACGGTGTATAAAACTGCCCTCGTTTATTAACCGCACCCCTCTTCTTTTTTTGGTGTACTGTGTATAAGACGCACCCCCCGACTTCGATTTTTTTTTTGGCGGCAAAAAAGTGCGGTTTAAACACAGTAATTACGGTACATGATTTGGACCGGAAGACTTAACACGGCATTATCATTTTTTATTTTTCTATCTTTCTTCATGTGATATTTTGTGTTTATCCTTTTAGCATTTTTGGGGTCATATTTTTTTTCCGCGACCTACAGTACAGAGATGTCAAGAATCGGACAACCTGTTTCACAAAACCATGATTTTGATACTATTGGCTAAAAAATATAGTCTTTGTCACGTTCATCAGAGTTTATCCTGAATTATCAAAAGAGATTATGAGGCTTAATTTCACTCAAACTGTTTGAAAAAGTAAAAAATCTAAGAGACTGGTAGCACAAATGATAAACATTCAATCTGTATGAAAACATGTGTTGTTAATGACATCTAAAAATGTATTCAATGAGGTTGCTTCAGGGACAAGGGAATGGAAGTTTGCAAGTAAAGAGGAAACCACAACTCATAATTCTCATATATCCAATTGAAAGAAGACCCTGATCCTATTATAAGTGAAGAAAATAACGTCAGTCAGTTTTAAAATTTATCAATTATATTTTTTTATTTACATTAATATGATTTGTATCAAAGTATGCTTGAAAATGGAAATTGTTTAGAAAAATACCTACACGAAAATTGTTGTTATTCTCATGGGTCCGCGACTTTTCTATGGTAGACAGCTGTATGTTTAAATAATGTTTTATCTTATTTACTCGTTAAAGCTAAATACAAACGGTTTGTTAGCTTGTACAATACTATTTAGTATTATATTGAAAATTATAAGAAATTGTCAGTTAAATGAGAGCTCAAAGATCAAGAAAAAAGTTTTAAATAAATTTTCAGTTTCATGTTTTTGCTGCCCGTAGACTAACTTAAAGTTTCCTTGAGATGGCGTTCTAAAAAGATATAAATAACGATAATGACGTGTGTCTGTGTGTTTGTAGCCTCGACAATGAATTGTCACGGAGGTTGTCACTCATCTTGGAAAAGACAGTTTTGTGAAGCACTTTAATTAATAGCGGACAAGTTGAGCGACAGCGGCAAAGGTCATTGACCTTTGTAGTCAAAACGGGTTTAAGAAACGACCCCATGGACGCCGATGGCAATGCTTTTCGTTTACATAATTATACAGATAGATCTAGACATAATTTATAGATCTAACAGGATTTAAGTACTGGTAAGTTAATGTAGTTACTTGTTAGAAACCATTTTTTTAATTTTCCAAATGAAACCAAAAATGTTAACAAAATAATTATAAAAAATATAGATCTAGATCTAGATCTAGATCTAGATCTAAACAAACTTTGGAAAATTATTAACATTTTTCTGACATTCAATGATCATTCATCATTCATCAACAATCTTTACAAAGACAAAGTAAACAGTCTATCATCTAGACTTTTTTCTTTGTTTGTTTACTTATTTTTTAGTATTTAAAAAAATAAATTGTTTTGACTTTTGTTTTGCTTCTTTTTAATCAGATTCAGACTTGGCCCTGGCCCTGGGCCTGGGTCAAGGGCTACTTTCTGATTTACAAAACAAATTAATACATGGAAATTACAATCTAACAGTTATTCAGTGCATATCCACAAATACGTCGGCTAAGATTGAGAAATATATCAAAAGAAAATGTTACCCTCGAAATAGAGTCAGATCTGCATGGTCATGCGTACTGTTGCCCGTTGCTGCTGCAGCAGCCGCCGCTGGACCTTCTGCCATTTTCTTAGCCGGTACACGCCTACTTTTGACGCTTACGTAGCCCGTACGAGATGTGGGAGGTGTCCGCTCTCCACTCCGATCCCCGATTCTTCAGCAACTCTCCGACTTTTTTCTTGAAAGGAAGACCAGCTCTTCTACCGTTCTCGTTATCATGAAGAAATTATGAAATTTAGATCAATAATCAAAGTGTTGGATTGATGAAGCATCCGTGAAGATCGTGCGAAATATCTAAAAACATGGACCTTTTACAACAAACAATGTTGTTAGAAAAGTCAGCGCCGGAATTTTCGATTGACTTTTGCCTGTCCGCAAAATGAACGATGAGGGTGCTCTACTATAATGTTAAAAATTCACAGCGAGAGAAAAAAATCCTAGTTATGAATAATATTTGTGAAAGTTGTTATCACTATTTGCTGAAAGGGTAATACTCTGTGATGTAGTGGCAGACCCCATACCGTTTGCCCCAACACGCAACATTTCTAAAATTTCAAATGTAAAACATGTATGACTCAGCAGGAGGGTCTTTTCCGGGTCTTTTCTCCGTTTGGAGAACCTATAATAAACTTGCTATTCATGATAATTTTGAGTAGTGCCCTATAAGGAAGAAGGCACTTAGGAGGAAAACAAACATTAATTATATTTTTGTACACGACAAACGGGAGAGTGATCCGCAACTACGTCACAATCCACTAACCAAACTGCCATTTTGAGATTAGCATAGACTAAGACTCATAATTAGAACATTCATACATTTCTTATTATAAATGCCTAATTTATTTCCAACTTTCACAGTTCTGCATATCATATTTTTCTACTCTCATATAAGACTGAATTTATTACAAGGATTGGATTGTATTGTCCTTTATGCGGACAGTGCCGTACATTTTTATCTTTTTCACTCCCTGTTTTTCCCGACAAAGTTCACATCGTAATAGTTGAAAAGAATAAGCGACCCTGCCCGATATTCCTTCTGTAAATCCAAAGACAAAAGTACCTCCATTATCCACGTAGATCAAAAATAGTCGAAGTATAGGTTTGGTTAGATCAGGTTAGGATTCCGGCAATAGAAATAAACCCACGTTATATATTTTAAATGTACAGTTTCTGTTTATAAACAAAACTGAAGGGAGAGACAGAGAGATCAGACAAAGACTTGGAGCTATAGGAAGAGATATTAACTGCATGTCCCGCATTTACCCCCCCCCCCCCCTCCACCCGCGAGAAAGAAATCGCCGCTTGTGCTCGTAGTCACATAATGCTTGCCATCTCTAAAAGTAGTTTTAAAATGAATTGCATTACACCGTATATACAGTCATGCTTGGCGGCCGTTTAAAGTATGAGAGGAAATATTTGTCTACAGTAAGACAATTATTGTGATAAAAACGAAGTTAATAAATGTTGAAGAAAATATAGTGTACGGCCGGGGCCCGGGGAGACTCTAAGAAACAGTCAGCTCATGTTTTAGGAGACCTTTCTATGCTACATTATACTTCCTACGTACTTACCCGTGTGGAGACAGGCAAATTTATATACTTGCAAACGGTCAGTGCTTAAAATAATGGACTCGACTATAGCTAACCATTGTGGTTCACAGTCAAGCGACATACACAATGGACCACGGCAATCCCTCCCGGCCGTCTCTCTCTCTCTCTCTCTTTCTCTTTGGATCACCTTTGGATCACCTTTTGTTTCTGCTTTAGGGGGCACTACCCCGCCCCCCCCCACCCAGTGTTATTTAGGGTACGCATATGCTTGTTCCCTCCTTTTGAAAGCACCCCCTATCTGAGCCTCTGCCAACATTTCCGAATCCCCCTTTCGCGGGCTTTTCCTGCCTAATTGGAGACCCCCTAAATCATGAAAAAATCGGAATAATTTCTCCGGAGTCCAACGAGATGAGAGAAAAAAAAAAAAAAAAACCCTTTTAAAGAAATCTCCGGGTGAAAAGTTAATACACCCCTTTTTTTTACAATTCTAGGGCCGGACTTTGTCGCACGAAAAGTACCCCTTTACCGGACATTTTGGTAACACGCATGGGATCCGTCCGTTCTCGGAGTGGGGGGGGGGGGGGGGGGGAGATGTCAGTAATCTCCCTGGATAGCCAAAGCCAGGAGCGCGTACTATAAATTATATGGAGGCCTATATTTTGTTTTATTTAAACAAAAATTGAGGGGGAGGGGGGGGTGGCCTCTAAAACACACACATTAAAAAAATGTGAGGGGGGTTCGACCCCCCCCCCCCCGCGTGTACGCGCCTGACCCAAGCCCCCACTCCCCATAGTACTCCAATGGAGAGAGGGACAGAGAAAAGAGCATTAATATTTGCTCTCTATTTTTCTGTAAGGCCAAACATTACTGTTTCCATGCTGGTTGACCCCCGCCCTCATCATGCAGCGTCGAAGAGTGGATCGATGAGTTTCAAGATTGGGTACGTCCCGTGGGCAGGGGCGTCGCTAGACCTTTTTCAATGGGGGGGGGGGGGGGGGGTGGGTGTAGAGGTCAACGATTACCGACAAAACTGGCCACCAATTACCGACAAACTTAAAAATCCGGGGCCGAAGGCTAATTTTTTTTTCTTTCTATGGTCTATCTATAGTACTTGCGTACACGCAAATGGTCTTTTTCCTCGACGACATAAATATATTATTTCGTCAACTTAGTCAGCATCATAGCTATATATTTTAATGCACTGCGCGGAGCAAGGATCTTATTTTAGGGAGGGCGGAAGTGAGTGAGCGAATCACATAAAGAGCGCACGAAGCGCGGAAGATTAGACGTTCCCTTAAATTATTAGGAAAAGAAGACGATTTATTGTACCGTTCTCGACTGTAAATCCTTATCTGAATGAAGTTCCCCTCTCCCGCGCGAAGCGCGTAATTTTTTGCGTTTCATCAAAATATAGAGAAGGAACGACGATTCGTTGTACCGTTGTTGACTCTTAATCCATGTTGGAATTTAGTTTCCACGAAAATGTTAAACCTCTGATTTCTTTAGCAGATATTATATGAAAATGAAACTTCGAGAAAATACAAGTTTTGTAGTTGTAGTCACTCTCGAAGTCGTCACAGCGGATAAAAAGTCACAGTTCGTAGGGAAAAAAACTTATCGGCCGACCGACAATATACATCTCACCGACTTCAAACTTCTGAATTTATATAGTACACGAGGATTGAGCAAGAATACCGACAGCTGACCCGACACAGCAATATATTTACCCGTGTCTCTCTTGCTCCCTCGACGAGAAGACGCCATCCAATAACCCCCTTCTCTCTTGTACACCCACTCCTCCTCTCTCAGGCTCTTACCTCCCCTCTATCTCCTCTCTTTCAACCCCCCTTTCCCTTTTCTCTTTTTTTTCCCTCTTTTCTTCTTTCTTTTCTTTCTTTTCCTTTCTTTCCTCTCCTCCCTCTTTTTTTTTTTTCTCTTTTTTTCTTCTCTTTTCTTTCCTTTCTTTTCCTTTCTTTCCTTTCTTTTATTTTCTTTCTATTTTTTTCTTTTTCTTTTTTTCTTTTCTTTCCCTTCCCTCTCTTTTTTTCCCTCCCCCTTTTCTCTTTTTTCCCGACGGCAACGCAATTTTACCGACAATATCCTGACAGGTGGGGGGGGGGGGGGTGTCGCACCCCACACCCCTGCCCGTGGGGGGGGGGGGGGGGGGGAGAAAATCACAAATTCTGTGGAAGCATAGTGGATAGGTTATACAGCACACTAATCCCAACTCAGCCTTGACATTATATTTAGTCGTATTAAATACAAATCATATAGGCCTATATATAGTTATCCTAATTTTGGTCCCCCGGTTTGGTCAAAGAAAATATTATGAAGCATAGAATCTAGGCCTATGCTTGATTTAGCAATTCAGATTTTTATTAAATAATAAACACAGTTTGACATTGAAAATTAACGTATGTTGGCTTTTCAAGTCATAACGAGGCTCTATTAAAAAGACCCGCGTAGGGCAAAGTGCTCACAAATGGCTGGGAAATACAGTTCTATGGCCCCACCCCCTAAATCTGCGATGATAACAAGATCACGTGTTTTGATCATAATGATCACATGACATGGTCTGGATCGGAAAATGGCAAGAATCCTTCAAAATTCTGCTGTAATTTTGGCAGTTTTGCTGCCTTTAGTGACTGGTCTTGGCATATTTAAGCACGGAAGACCAAAACATGGAATGCTTGGAGCACCACTGGCAAAGGAGAAGTACAATCTTCCGCCTGATATGTGGTTTAAACAAAAGTTGGACCATTTCAATGATGCCGATCTCCGAACATGGAATCAGGTACGTGCAACGAGCGGAAGGCTGTGGAATAAATGCGCTGAGCTTCGGGGCAGGAAAGTACCAGCTTTCCGCTATCGCTAGTCAGCGCGCTGCTGGGCCTGATCTGGTGGGCTCGGGCTTTCCTCAGTTTTGCTTTTTGGTTTATATAATATAATCAAACAATCTAGGTGTTTAAAATGATATGTTAGGGGTCACTATAGATAATCAACATATTTCCAGATTAATAATAAACATTTAATGTGCATATTATTATGCAAATTAGCCTCCACGGCCACCCTAGGGAAAATTCGGGGAGTCATATTTTCATAAAACTAAAAGTGCATGTAGGCAATATGTAAGTGCAATATATATATATATATATATAGTACTTTATGTAACATAATGCTAGTAATATGTATGTAAAGTAAAGAACACAATGGAAATACTAGAGCTCAAAGGAAATGCAAGTTTTCATGGTTGGTGAAAATATAATCCGATTGACATTATTAGTGTCTTTTGCAGAGTGTGGGACTTCATTTCCTCCTTGATAAAAACAATCATTTATGTTTGTGAGCATGTAGAAATCAAGCACGAAAACACACATGATTAACTCATCTATAAAGGAAGTATGTTGTATCGGCAGAATGATGTTGTCAATTTGTAATTATAGTCCTTCAGTGATATTAGAGAAAATCAACATGAAAAAAAAAAATTGCATTCTTGTCCTTTAAACTGCAGTAAAACAAATTCAAACATCCATTTCATTGGTGAAGCAGCAGCAATCACGACCAGAAGTGTCCCGATCAATGAATTCACCGTTCATGATTTTCCAGTCTCTTCTTCAGGTTTTAGATGTCTAGCAGTCTTTCTCCATGTCTGATTCTTAGTGTTGGGTTACCCCCTAAATATCGCTAGATTGCCTGGACTATCGTTTAGATTTACAACCAGGCTCATTTGAAAAGGGCTCAAGCAAGTTAAAGGCCCACTGTACTAGTTGTAGCTACTTGCTCCCTCTATATAGAAAACAATGCCTAATCAGTGACCATTGGTCCCCCATGATCCTCTTTTTGTTATATGTTAATTGAGAGCTGATTTGATGAGATAGCCACCTGTCACTGACCTTTCTGGGTGGTCTAATCCCTCCTACCCAAACTAGTACAGACGGCCTTTAAATTTTACATATAACGTTTTTTAAATTCCTTCCTTCCTACCACCCCCCCCCCCTATTCCTAATACAGCGCTTCTTCATCAATGGCACCTTCTACACCCCTGGAGGACCTGTGTTCCTGATGATTGGAGGAGAGGGCGAGGCAAACCCTGTCTGGATGGTGGAAGGTGCGTGGATGGAGTACGCCAGGGAGATGAAGGCATTCTGTGTCATGGTGGAACATCGCTTCTATGGCAAAAGCCATCCTACAGAGTAAGCTACATTGTACAGTCTATCCCAGAAAAAAACAAAACCGAGAATTATCAATGTTGTATCATAACTTAATCACAATTACAATTAATGAATGACACATATTTGTAAAGCTTAGATCCTCCTTTTTCATTTAATGCAAATAATATGATGCATATTTCACGCATGAGTGATTCAAGACAATTTGAAGAAAGGGTACCAAAAAGTCATTTGGCTAACGGTATCTGAATTTCAAAGAGAAAATCACATTTCTAGAAAGTTCATTTTCTGCTCTTTCATATGACACCTCACTCTGGAAAAATGATCCAGGAATAACAAAGTTCTGTTTGTTTAAAGTAATGCTTGTAATTCGTTTTCACTGGCTGGATGTCGTAGCAAAAATCGACAACTCTGTTTTGTTGACGATCAGCCATGCATTGTGATATGCAATTTGCATACCGACTATTAACAAAGATTTGTGCATTAAATTTGATTACATTACGGAAATGGTCTATTTATCGCAGAAGCATATGCCATAGCAATTGTTAGTTTATGGATTTCTGATGATTTTCAGGGACATGAGCGTTGATAACTTGCAATACCTGAGCAGTGAACAGGCCTTAGCTGACCTGGCTCACTTTCGGACGGTCATAGGTCAACAGATGAAACTAGACAACAATAAATGGATCTCGTTTGGAGGATCGTACCCAGGTAGGTCCAGTACTTTCTTTTCAAAGTAACGTTGGGTGATTGAGCATTTACTTGTGCAGCTCCAAAATTCTGGAATAACTTACCATTTGAAGTCAGGAAATCACCCATCTGTGAATATCTTTAAATCAAAATTGAAAGCACATCTTTTCAATTAACTGTAAATCTAAGCATATCAGGAGCTCATGTAGCGCAGTAGAATATATACTAAATGTTGGATAGTTTCTGTGCTCTATAAATGTATTATTATTATTAATATTTCGATTTTAAAAAGTGGGGGTTTGGTGAGAATGATAGCATCATCTGCCTTTGTGGAGAGGAACAGACTATGCAACATCTCCTAGCCTGCCCACATCTACCTGACCCTTAGATAGATAGATAGATAATGGTTTTATTGAGAATAAAAGAACAACAATGCATCGCGGCCTACAAGACCGAATTGGGCAATGTTTTACAAATGTAAATACAGTATATAAAAACATTCATATCAAATAACCTCAAATTAATGAACTTGCACCCAAGCAGATCTGGAAGCTCTAACCCCCTGTGTGATGCAATGCATCCAACACTGTATTGGTATAATTTTAATCAAGAGTGAGCGTTGTGGCGTAGTGACTCGAGAAGAAGAAGATTTTTATTAAGTGTGTGCAAGCCCTCAATTGCCCAATACTTTCACTGTACAAAAATAATTTCAATTAATCTTAGATTTAAAAGGAACTACCCTTTACCGAGTGCAAAGTAAGATTTGATCAGCAGCTCAAAACTTAATTATTCTGTTATGGTAATATACTTCACATTTGTACATAGATGTAGAACATTTGCCATATTTTATTTAGTCATCATTACCAAATTCTTGAGAGGATTGTGAAATGTGATCTTTTGTCAAGGTTCAAATTGATTAAGCTCATCTTTTTTTCAACTAGTACCATAAAAGAATTTTCAAAAGAGTGTGCGACATTCCTTCTTATTGATATAGTATGAATACAATGTAAAATTGTAAATGCCTTGTCGTCTCCCTCATTTTCCATGTTTTAATTCTATCTATTTGTTGTAGATTCCCCGTCAGCCTGGTTCAGACTAAAGTACCCTCATCTAGTGGTCAGGGCCATTGCAACCAGTGTACCTGTTTTAATGATTCTATCTATTTGTTGTAGGTTCCTTGTCAGCCTGGTTCAGACTCAAGTACCCTCATCTAGTGGTCGGGGCCATTGCAACCAGTGTACCTGTTTTAATGATTCTATCTATTTGTTGTAGGTTCCCTATCGGCCTGGTTCAGACTCAAGTACCCTCATCTAGTGGTCGGGGCCATTGCAACCAGTGCACCTGTTTTAATGATTCTATCTATTTGTTGTAGGTTCCTTATCAGCCTGGTTCAGACTCAAGTACCCTCATCTCGTGGTCAGGGCCATTGCTACCAGTGCACCTGTTTTAATGATTCTATCTATTTGTTGTAGGTTCCTTATCAGCCTGGTTCAGACTCAAGTACCCTCATCTCGTGGTCGGGGCCATTGCTACCAGTGCACCTGTTCAGGCACAACTTGATTTCCCAGGTAAGCTTATTCATCAGAACTGTGATTAGCACAATTCTTGCTATCGCCAATAATCCTAAAATGCCCGGATGTTGTATCTTGGACGTAATTGCGACCCACACTCAGGCCTAACATATTTCCGCTGTATGGCAGGGCAAGCATGGTACATGTATTATGCATGCGCAATGTACTTGCATGGAGAGTTTTTTATTTCATGATAATAACAGGTCCATTTATATAGCTCAGCTACTATATGAATATATTCTACAGGCCTAGCTAAAACAAGGTATCATATTATTACCTTGGCTGTAGCTGAGCTGCCATTATAAGGTGCTAAAGCATTCAAGGAGTTTCTTCCTACCGGGTACCCATTTACTCCACCTGGGTGGAAGGTGGCAAATGTAGATTAATGTCTTGCCAAGGGAAATCAGTACTGCAGCGGGACTCGTGTTGTTCGCTCCTCAGAATAATTTCTTGGTCGCTCCGGGGTGTAGTGGGCTATTAGAATGCTTGTCTTGTCCTGGCCTTTTGGCATTTTTCGATGAACCCTGCCTATTTTCTATAGGTAGGAGTACTCTATCTACGTAAAGCTTCCATGGCTCCGTTTTGGAGAAATACGCTAACTGCCCGCATTCCTTGCTTCTTTCAGTGTTTCCATTTTTTTTCTCTGTTGGCGCGTTCGAGTTGGCAAATCCTCCATGATATACATCTTAGTGCCTTTCAGATTTTTTTCATTTTTCAGGACAAGTTCTCTGTCAGCGTAATACGCAAATCAAGCCTTTATTGGTATCGGCCTGATAGCGGCTGCAACTTTGGTATTTTAATCCTTCAATCTGACCGAACTCTAGTTTAAGATAAATTCCTCTAACACCTTGGGCACATACTCCGCTCCATTATCAGGTTCCTTCTCCAGAATTCCTAAAAACACCAACTTTTCTCTACATAAGTATGTGCTTAGTCTGTCTATCTCCCCTTCAATTTCACTCTATCCTCTTCCACTTGCTTTTTCATACTCGGAATGGTATCATTTTTCAAATTTTCTATGTCATTTGCGTTGTAGTTCACCGAAGTGGTAACTTCCGATATTTTGGCTTCAAACTGCTTAATTTCTGTAGTGATTCTGTAGTGATTCTGCTTTCTAGTCCTCGAATTTCTATCTGGACTTTGTTCCAAATTTTTTCTTACTGAGCATCAAGCATTTGTCGAATGGAAGGTAAAAGCTCTGACTCCTGCGAGCTGCCGCATTGGTCCTTCCTTAATGGCCCATCCGCACCTGACCGCTGGCGGGCTCTCTTGGGATGTGCCATATTATTGCACGTGGTATTGTAGAATTGTTGTAATGGACAGAGAGGAGAGGAGAGGAACGTCGCGGCGCGAATCAGAGAACGTCCTTACTCTACGACTCTACAGCGGTCCTTACACTACTGTTTAATAGATTGCCATCGTCCATTTGCTTGAGGATATATGATCTGTCAGGCTCAATTCAATTCAAAGCCAGAGCCTCTGTGAAGGAACTTGTGCTTGTAAATGACCCCCTTGTCAAGGTTAACACAATATTAAATTCAATTGCAAAAGAAATAAAACTTACAAGTAAATATATGTACTACATTTAGAAGTTAAAAAGAAAAAGTAAGAAAAAAGAAGAAAAAGAAAACCGACCATTAACTAGATCAGGTATCAACCATGTATATGCACACACCCACAATCACATACAAACACACAAGAGCAATACAAAAGTAAAAAGGAAAAGGGTGGATGAGAAAGAGAAGAAAGGTTCTACTCATTCAAGGATGACATCGTTTTACAAAATGTAACGTTCGAATAGAGATAATTTGTCAGGTGGTGCAATCGCCCAGAGTCTCCATGGCAATCGTCGACAAGCCCGCTGAAGTACGTTTGCTCGGCAGCTCTGATAAGAGATGTCAAATAGTTTCATTAATTTGAAAATAATGTGACTTGGTTGGGTAATCCCTTTGGCAGCTCACTCAGGGTGGTAGGTGAGGCGAGTAACTACAAGGAGTGTCATGAATTGCTGGAATGGTGTGTGGAAAAAGCACTCGTTAATTTACAGTAAAATATGCTAAGTTCAGTACAAGTAAAAACCAAGCTAGTACCGGTAAGCTTATATGATGTGAGAACCAACAGGGGGCTGCATCATTCTGATGGAGGGTAGAGCAGCCTCCTTGAAGTTGGTTATTCCTGTTGCATTGACTGCTGAGCCTGGCATCCCCATGTGCCATTATTTTCCTTCCTACATTCTCAAAATTTGTCTCTCTTTGGTCAGTGCTCAGTCTGGTCTTTTTGTTCATTCTTATAATACCACCCTCGGTGCATGCTTTTAACATAATTTTCTCCCCATTCTCCTCTCCTTTATAGAGTATTTGACTGTGGTGCGTGACTCCCTAGCAACCAGCCGAGTGGGGTCAAAGTGCAATGATGCTATCCAGGTTGCTACGCATGACATTGAGAGTCTCATGATGCACATGACTGGTTGGCAGACCCTCGCCAAAATCTTCAAGTAAAAACAAAACTCGAATAAATTCTTTACCACACCATTTATTTGATAGTTAGGGCATTGTATTAAAGGTACTATGTCCCTTTTGCAGCCAACCTCAAATGCTGTAGAACTTTGCATGAATTATGAATATGTCATGTATGTCCTATCTGTGAAATTTAAACGTTAGCAGTGTCCTCATATTCAAATTATGCAAGGAAACCCGTTTACTTGCTAGACTTCACTGTCAGACATTATATACCTCACTTAAGAAATCCAGCCATCTGATTGGTCGAAATTGCATTCATAAACTTTAACTGTTCCTGTAAAAACAGGCCTATTTTCCCAATAACCATGGTTATTGGGAAAATAGGTCAGTCTCCATGGTTACCCCATAGGTTTACATGTTAAAAAATGGTTTGAGCGATCGAGGATACCGTACGTGTGCGAAGAATTGGTCGGTAATTTCAATACAATTGAATCTCGATCGATCTAAAGCTATGGTCACAAATCAGAGCAGCGACCGACCGATCAGTAGCCTGCTCAGTCGCTGCTGGAATTAGGCATCGCCCAGCGATTAGGTTGGTGCCCGGGCGGCGACCGCCCAGGCACCGAGCGTATTTTGGGCGGCGAGTGAAAAGTGAGCAGGCGCCGCCCAAATTTTAACTCCGCGCTAAAACTTCAGCGGCGACCGAGCGATGCCCTAAAAACGAGCGGTGCCTGGGCGGCCGCCGCTCGGTGTCCGCCCAGCCGCCGGGCAGAATTGGTTAAAAACTCGCCGCTCGGCCGCCGAGCAGGCTACTTTTGGGTAATGTGACTATAGCATTACCGACAATTTTATCTTGCATTGTTGACATGAAGACGAAAATAAACTTCCAAAAACAAAAAAACAACATCTGCCGATAGATCTTGATCTAAGTTCGTGCCAATATGCATTGCAAAAGTAAAAGAAGGGCCTGATTAATGGAGCAGCCGCGAATCATCAATCACGCGAAGCCGTTTTCAATCCATTTTAATGTATATATTAGAGAAAACTGTTAAGTATGGTAACAGAGCGCGATAGCCGAGCGGATTAAGGCGCTGATTTTAGTTACATCACCTTTTGTACGCAAGAGATCGAATCCCATCTTCGACAAAAGTTTTTTTATTTTTTATTTTTTAGTCTATTTTTTTTCGGCATATAAAAGTATTAATGACTGCTTTAATATTCGAGAAATAGTTGTTTTTATACGCTCTCGGGAAGGTTACAATTGGGCTATTGCCCTCGGCACGCCTCGGGGCAATAGCACAATTCTAACCTTCCCTTGAGCGTATAAAAACAACTATTTCTCTCAAAGCAGTCATTAATACTATACTATTGACTGGCTGACTGGCTTTTTTTCTTCTTTGGTAATAACATACATGAAAAGAGTTGTAAAGAGTACATTAGCATTTGTCTACATCAATAACCCACTTCTTGTGGTGGCCAAGATTAAACTGATTGAATCTTTGCGCAGCATAAAACGTATGACCATTTGGTACAATTGTCTGAAAATCAAGACTATTACTTTTGGGCTCTATAGCCCTAAAGTCGATATGACAACTAATAGTCGTTATTTTCCCACTTGAAGACATTTTCAAGCCCCACCTTTTTTAGGGAAGTTCTAAATTAGTATTATCTTTCAAATGCAGTTGGAATTTAACGTTTTCATTTTTTGGCCTGCAAATGGGACATAGTACCTTTAAAGGTATTGACCAGTTTTGGAAACCCCCCCCTCTCAACAAATAAAATGGAAGCTCTTATTACCAATCATATGAAAGAATATGTTTTGACTAATACGTGATGATACAAATTTTGCCGGGAAACCTCCTACTAATGTATATATTTGGTAAATTATCATATCGATCCGGCCTGGATAGATATCGCGTAGTCCCATATACCCCTTTCTGTGTACAGTGCTTGTAACTTGACCAAGACTGGGCCAAATTTCTTATCATTTTGATGATTCCAGAACCTTGCAGTACACACCAATACTTATATGCTAGATGATCAACCTTTTCTGATCGATTCCACAACGTTTCTTTCACAATGCAATCGCATGACCAGAACTGTTCTATACCTTTAACCTTTCTGTATGTTTATCTTTGGTTTGATCTGTTTACTCTGTGCTTGCAGGTTATTTGATTCATTTGATGTACATTTGATGAGACTTTATCACTCAGAGAAAGACAAAAAAATACAAACATGGATAATGGAAAAGTAGAGAGAGATGGATAGATACATGTCGTTAGATAGATAGACAGATAGACACATATTAGGGTTAAGAAAGATATGGGGGGGGGGGGTAGATCCTATAATACTTGTGTCTTTAAATTTGTAACGAACTCTTATATTAAGTCCACCCAAGGGAAACAGAAAGTGCCCACTGTAGACAGGTGACTTTTCTAGACAAGTGCTATAACACATATTTCTTTTTTGTGACAGACAAAATAATACATACCGGTAGCCATTATAGGCAGGTTGATTTTATAGAGAGAAGCTGCCAAGTGTAATTTTGAGCACGTTTAAATGCTCCTGAAACATGCATAATGTACATATATGTGTGGACATTGCAATCAGATCAATTACTTTGCCTGTAAAGACAAAGGGAAAGATGGGTACCTGGCAGGAAGTAATTCCTTGAAATGCTAGAGCGCTGTAATGGCAGCTAGGCTAAAGCCGAGGTAATAATGAATGCGCCTCGGAATAGAATTTCTAGATAGAGGGCGCTATGGAAATGCCTATCATTATTATTGTTTTAAAGGCATTTATCTGTCTCTTGACACTGTCATGCATAAATTTTCTTATTCATATTTCTTTCTCTTTTTTTTCTCTACTAGTCTGTGCAGTCCTCTGAATGGCTCAAGTATGAATGATGTAGCGAACTTCTATGAGACTCTGGCTGGAAACTTCATGGAGATTGTACAGTATAACAAGGACAATAAAGCTTTTGAGGTACATCAACTTTCCTTACTCTAATCTGTTCTGTACGATTAGAAATATGACAAAATAGAGCAGTGAATCAGTCCAGATTTTTCCTTTAGTGTTTGTCCTGTAGGCTACTTAATATGTCAGTAAACACCCCATGTCATATTGTATTTTGTCTTGTTTTTATATATCTAAAGTCGAATAAAAGAAGAGCTTTAACACTCTGTGCCTCACAGGGTATCTGCATCTTGTCTTGGTTTTCTTCAGGAGAAGGATGATAGTCTTATCACAAGATGGTTCCCAGAGTGCTTTGTGAATGGAGAATTTTGTAATGCATTGTTAAAATACTGTAACATCACCATCAAACATCTATGTTTCAATACTTGTTACCCTTTTTCATTGTGGAAACGAGGTAGCGATATCGGCATTAGTACAGTGGAGCCTTGTTATAACAAGGTCCTTGAGGCCATGGAAATTACCTTGGTATATGAGGAATCTTGTTGTATCAGGGTGAAGAAAAAAAAATATAAAGAGCTGGGACCAGCAAAATCACCTTCTTTTAACAGATACCTAGTTATATCAGAGCTGTTTATAGTGAGGCTCCACTGTACTGTTGTGGTCGAGTGGATGTGTCGCCGGACTGTCGATCACAAGGCCCGCGGTTCGAGTCCCGCCGCGGCACTAATGTCCTTTGGCAAGACATTGATCTACATTTGCCACACTCAACCCAGGTGATGTAAATGGGTACCTGGCAGGAATTAATTCTTTGAAATGCTGGAGCACTGTAATGGCAGCTAGGCTTAAGCTTGGGTAATAATAAATATGCCTCGGAATAGAATTTTTAGATAGACGGAGCTATAGAAATGCCTATTATTATTATTGTTACAATGTTTTATATTGTTTATTTATTTGCTTTTTTTTTCTTCAGGGTGGAAGTAACAACATCACCATCGACACTCTGTGTGACATCATGGCTAATGAATCATTAGGCACAGAGCTTTCACGTTATGCCGCTGTGAGTGCGCTGTTGAGCGATGGAGACTGCGTCGATGCGTCGTACGAAAAGATGATCACTGACCTGAGGGAGACCTCCTGGCAGAGCGAGGCTAGCGCAGGAGGTAAGGACTAGGGGGGCTTTTCACTTGTCATCAGTGACTAATGACAGTTTTTGTTAAAAGCTACTGAAATCCTTGCTTCTGATTGGTTATCAGCAGATTTGTCACTGATTTTTGTAATTTGTCATTGAAAAAAGGCTTTGAGAAACAGGTCCCAGGATTGTGAAATCCTCTGTTGTGTTTTTTTCGGTCATTTTCAAGCAATAAACAGCGGTGGTGAATCAGTATCTGTCTGAAATTATATGGGAAGCAGGATTAATATCAAACTGAGTGAAATATTTCTATCAAAAATTAAGTTTGTGGAGAATCTGTGCCCTGTAAGAAAGACGAATGATTATCTTATCTCCTTCAATGAATCATATCCTGACAATAAGTAGTTGAAGGAAATCCAACCTTGATAGCAAACTACTCTAAAGGAAAGCAGAAAAATCAGAGAAGTAGAGTTGTGAAAGTTTGAATAAAATCGTTCGAAAAATGAGAAAGTTATGAATTTGTAAAAGTTGCAATCACAATAGGTATGGGCTCCTCAAATTGGCTGAATCAGTAATGTCTCTGTGAAGTGCTGGTGGACAACTTTCCCATTTGTTCCAACACATAAAATGACTAAAATTTTGCAAAACCATTGTTTTGCATGAAGCAATCCTTCTGGCAATGGATGCCTATTGGTTTGTGCAAAATTGCATGTGTGGCAAGCGAGCAACCATGCATAGAGACAAAGAAAGCAACTGAAGTGTTAATATTCTCTTTTACAGGGAGGCAGTGGACTTATCAGACATGTACAGAGTTTGGGTTCTATCAAACCACAGATACTGATCAACAGCCGTTTGGACAACACTTTCCTCTCAGGTAAATTGAAAAATGTGATTGTATCTGTGATATTTGTGATTTGATATATTTTAAACATGAAAGTAGCCCCAAAGAGGAAGAAATAGTAGAATAAAAAGAGAGGAATCAGAGAGATGGTAGTCTTAATTGACCATCAAAGATATTTTTGGAATGAATTTGTAAGTTCCCTGTACATTTTTTTAGAGACAATATTTGCTTCAGCAGGAGTGGAGATGGTGCACACAATGTGTTCAGGCTTGACATGAATGTGTTGAACAATGTGATGAAAACACTCTGCAGTGTAGTGATGTATACACAGCAAATTCAACAAAATGCTTTCAAAATTACAGTTGTTTGTTAATTCTGTTATTGTTTTTTTAATTGTTTTTATTTTGTTCTTTTCTGACCTCAGTCTCTCCATACAGATGTGTGAGGATATCTACGGCAAGCAGTTCAACAAGACGACCAACCAAGCCGGCGTAAACTTCACCAATACAAACTATGGTGGAAGGGACATCGTAGCATTCAACATTGTTTTCCCCAATGGATCCATTGACCCTTGGCATGCTTTGGGCATCACCAAGTCTACTGACATGTACTCTGCAATCTTCATAAACGGTATGTAACGATTTTTCATGAAGGCTACGATTCACCAAGTAGCGTAGAAATGTATTTTTAATCAGTTAGTTACTGGATTAGTCAATAAGTGGAAATGGTGGTGATGATGATGATGTAATGATGATGATGATGAGGATGGGGTCAATTATGTTGAAGATGATTATGCTGATGATGATGAAGATGATAATGATGGTTATGATGATGATAGTGGTGGTAATGATTATGATGGTGGTGATGGTGGTGGCGATGATGATGACGGTGATGGTGATGATGATGGCGATGATGATGGTGATGGTGGTGATAATAATGATGATGATGATGATGATGATGACGGTGATGGTGATGGTGATGATGATGATGATGATGATGGTGATGATGATGGTGATGATGATGGTGATGATGATGATGGTGATGATGATGATGGTGGTGATGATTGTGATGATGCTGGTGATGATGATGATGATGATGATGATGATGATGATGATGAAGACGACGATGATGATGATGATGATGGCAATGATGGTGGTGGGTGACGATGATAATAATGCTGGTGATGATGATAGTGATGATGTTTTTATCTATATTAATCATTCCCTCTCTTGTTTTTTATTGGTCACAGGGACTGCTCACTGTGCCAATATGTACCCTGCATCACCGGATGATCCAGCTGAGCTCACTCAGGCCAGGACTCAAATCAGAGACACCATACAGAAGTGGCTCTCACAATAGCATCCAATCATCCAGGCTGTGGCCTAGTCCCATTTCTTCCATATCATTCACTGATCGTGCACTGAGGGGGGATAGGAAAGCAGCGACTGTACCAAATGTTGTACATTCCTAATAAGAATGTGTTTACCAATTAGAATTTAAGTGATAGACATGTAGGTTGATAAATCTAATAGTTGATGAGGTTGGAATTATTCCTACTGAAATTTGGTGTGTGTGAGGCTGAGGTTGTGGTACTATTGGAGGGACTAAATTATTTAGAAATAGAGGTTGGAGTGAGTTATAACATCTAACAGTTTACCAAGATTACTAATGAATTCAAATTCATAAGAACGTGATCCATGAAATAAGCATCTTCTTGTCTTGAAATATCACATTGAAACATGCATTTGTGGTTGGGTATTTCCAATCACGCAAGATAATTATGTTTTAATAGGATTTTAGTAGTACATGTATTAATAAGTATTGGTTTATGTTACGTTTTTGCACAAGCAGTAAAGACTCATCTATGCAAAATTACACAACTATTTCCTTACTCAATTCTCCCCCTCTCTCTCACACGGTGTACTTCTTAGCGATGTTATACCAGTTCCTACTGGCTTCCTCAGGTGGTCAGATTCCTGTTCATAGTATATTTCTTGGAATAGTATGTACATGTAAATATGATGCAAGTTGTACATGAAGTACTTAAGTTTTCATGTTCATGTTTTGCGAAATGATAATCTATGTTTGTAGTATCAGTCATGCTTTAATGTACATTAATTGTTGTAATATCGGGTACTTTTATATATTGTACAACGACCCTATGCACTTTAGAATCTTGTTTCCACTTTGAATCCATAAACTGCACATTATCACCTTTATAGTCCAATTTTGGACCTTTACATGTTCCGCAAAGCCTGAAAATCTTGTCATGTGCACAAAGTTCAATTTAAGCAGTAAGAAATAAAACTAACCATGTCCACTTTATAGGTCCAGTCCAGATGGTTATCAAAGTGGACTTATCCTTTAATACAGTACTTGTTGACAATTGTTCTCTTTTTATGTATTTAGCAAATATGTTTCTAAGGTACATTGTAGTGTTATACATATGTGTGTACTTATATGACATCAGATATGTGAATCTATATGCACATGTGCATAATTTGTCTTTTACATGTGTACTTTCACATGTGTACTTTACAAAAGAGCAGCAAAGCTATTATTCCAAAGCTGTGAAGCGAGTGCGATGATCATCTTGTTGCCTTTCTGCATCTTTATTGTAACTGTCATTTTTGTGATTCAATATGTGTTAAGTCATAATTTGACAATCCAAAGACGCGACTCTTTACATATTTCATTTGCAGTTAGCTATCAACATTATACGTTTGTGTGTATCGATGACCAGCTTGTTCTGAACATTATGAGAGGTCATCTTTATGGTTTATGTAAAACTGTATCGTCTCGAAATCTTGCTGAATGTATTTTTAAATGATGAAATAATAAACCGAGGAAGATGCAATTACAGTAAATATATTTGATACAAATAAAGATATTAACTTTGAAGATATAATTCTTTGCATATTTTTTTGCTTTATTTACATTTTTCTTTTACAATGTACAAAATATACAGACTATGGCATAATTGTGCTCAACTCATATATGGCCAATTCCAAGCGTTACAGGATGACATTCAAGAGAATTTTCAATTTTCAATAAAGAATATTAGACATATATTAAAATTCACAAATTAGTGATATCATGAGGCACTTCACATTTTAAGGGTTACCTATCAACTATTAATTGTATTTATACAATATTAAATTTGTATATACATGTATAATAGGTTTGTTATCAGTGAAATGACATAGAGGGCAATTTATTGGTCATTCTGTAAAAAAGCTATTTAAAATTTAATAGTCCACGAGTTTGATGAATAGTTGATAGGAAACTCATATGTTGGGAAAGTACCTCATATTGGTTTGTATGTCATGTCATTAATAACTTTCACAATTTGTAACTTTTTATTAACATGTTGATAATATTCTCTCTTTTTTCTTCTTTTCAAAATAGAAAATTCTCTGGAAATGGAAATTAATACATGAAATAAACTTATGAAATGAAAGAGAAATTCAATTAAATGATGACATGATTTTTATTTATTCATTTCATTTGAGAACAAAAGAATTTTGTATGGGATTAATCTCAGATTTAAGCTGGGCTGAACTTAAGTCAAAAGACTTAAGTTAGTCAGGTTATTACAATAACAGTGAACAACTAAATTATTCATACCCTTACCAAGTTTTGTAAATTTGAAGTATGTGAGAAATTGATTCGTCCCAAATTAAGTTTCTTGAGAATGTGACATCACAGCTTACATCTAAAAGTATTCAAAAAAGGCCCTAATTCAACCAGTCCACCTTTAATTTTTTTTAGTTACAAAAAACGCGCTGAGCAATGAACAGGGCAGAAAGTTCATCAGTTCAGTATAGCTTTGAAGTGAAAAATCTTGTTAATCACATATAAAGAACAATGCTGCAATACAAAGGGCATAATCTGCCATGTTGTTCTACATACACTTGTCAGAGTTGATTTTTTTTTTCTTAAAGATGAAGTTGAGTTCTGGTCATGCGATTGCATTGTGAAAGAAACGGTGTGGAATCGAACAGAAAAGGTTGATCATCTAGCATATAAGACTTTGTGTGTATTGCAAGGTTCTGGAATCATCAGAATGATAAGAAATTTGGCCAAGTCTTGGTAAAGTTACAAACACTGTACACAGAAAGATGTATATGGGACTACACGAACACATGGCGTAAAAATCCTACCCCCGAGTTTTACGATGTTACATGACATATTTAGAATATGAAGGCATTTGAAGAGCCATGCTTTGCAGGGAACAAGTCTTATCTGATGTTCTTCCACACTTGCATAATAAGAATGTAAACGCTCACAAATTATTTTTCACCTCTTCCCAGAACTCAACCTTCTCTTTAAAAATAAAATAAAATTGAACCACAATTACATCAAAATTACATGTATATACAAAAAGGTCCTTGTCATGATGTAAACATCCAAATATTTATTATCCCTCTCGGTGCTCTTGTCGGAGAGAATTGACCTCTTGTATTTTTTTTCACTTCTAAAGTCCTTCAAACTTGGAATGAGCATCTAGTCTGTTAGGCATTGGCAAGAATACTGATGTTATCACAATTATCAAAAGATGACCATTACAAACAAATGTTTGCTCCATCGGTCAAGAGTCCAGTCAAAGAAGAGATAGTTCCACTGTTCCTGGAGGGTGTTTCACAAAGCCTTTTTTCAATGACAAATGACAAATATCAGTGACAAATCTGCTGATAACCAATCAGTAGCAAGGGTTTCAGTAGCTTATAACAAAAATGTCATTTGTCACTAATGACAAGTTTTGTGAAACGGGGCCCTCGTCATCAGAAGCTATCGCTGGAACTGCTGCTCTCTGAATCCGATGACATCATCTCAACATCGTCCTCGTTCTCCTTGCCGAGATCTATCCCACCATCTCCCGTGAGACGATTGACCCCCGTTGACATGCTGCGACTTGCCGTGAGTTCGCTTGAAGGCTTCCAGGTCAGGCCTCCAGTAGCGCCCGCTGTAGAAAATCGCAAAACAAAATATACAGTATTATAAAGCTACCTGTAAACTTTAAAGAAGATGGCTCATTCTTTTTGACACAGGGTTTATTAAATTCAAGCTTTGCCCAAAATCTGTCTGCCATTTTCTTTCCATTAAAACAAAAGATTCAAACTATTAAATAGAAGAATCAGCAAACTAAATCAAAAAAACTTTGTTATTAAGCCACATGGGTGATCACAATTACTGCTGCTGCACATACCTGAAATAGATTAAAATCTTAGTACAGTCAAACCTGTCTATTCAGTCCACCCAAGGGAAAAACAAAAAGTGGCCACTGTAGACAGGTGTAGACAACACATGCTCCCTTCTAGAGGGAGGCAATACAGGTGACTACTGCACACAGGTGGCCTTTATATAGGGGTGGCCACTAAGACATGTTTGACTATATCTGAACTGACATAGCCTCCCTCATCCTTAACCACGACTTGGCAACAAGAAATCATTTCAGGCATTGAATGTCCAAAGTTTTGTGCACAGGCCACTATGGCCAATACAATGGGAACAAATTTAAAGGGAGAGGGTCATCAGTTTCTATGTTTAGAAGGTGATAATGCGCTGACACCAGACTCGGTGGGAATACCATCAATGGGTGTACAAGTCTGCACAAAGTAAACCTGTAGTCCTATCAAGAAATACCCCTTGGTCTCTCTGAGAGTCTTTGGGTGAGGGAAACGTAAGATAAAGACTTTGCCAAATGGGGAAATAGGTGGAAAATGCAAAGCATTACATATGGCCTGATGGTGATAAAACTGACGACTGACAGCGCCTGTTATTGGGTAAACAACCGAATGGTGTCAAATTCCCCATAAGAGCCAACCACTCTGCATCTTTAAAGCAATTCATATCGCAACAGGGGGTCCTAAAGATAGCTGTAAGCTTTGTAATCTTGACAGGGGCATTTCAGCCAGCAAGTAGGGGCTTAATAACAAGAACCCTAGGGGCTAAAGGGTAATCCGAGACCTTTCATTCGATTTAAAGACGGAGGGCACCTCACCTGTACTCTGTGCACCATCTCCACCTCCTGCACCATTTAGTCCTACTTGAGGAAGATTACTCAGCCTTCCCAGGATACCCATCCTCATCTCCAGATCTGTGGGGTAGGGTCTACGAGGATCACCTGATGTGAAAGGGGCAAACAATCATCAAGATATGGCACAATGCTGTAGTGACGGCCGTCAATTTGATTTGTGTAATGTTGTGAAATCTCATCACAGAATATGTCCCAGGCAGAAATCTCTGCTCTTCTGGTACTAAACAGTTAACAGTCCAAAGAACTATGTCTACTCTGGGAGAAAAGGCGTTTATTTCTGTAGTGCCATCTCTTTGGAATGCTCTTCCACTGAGGATCCGATCACTAAAATCCCTAGAACCATTTAAAAAGAATATAAAGTCATATATGTTCGCATGTTATTTTAGTTAATTTGATGTTGAATGTACATCTATGCATTTTTTTTCCCCTTCTCATTTCTCTACGTAACTCATTCATATTTTATCCCTCTGCGCCTCAGAATAGTTTACTAGATCAATGGCGCATAACAAATGATGTATCACAAATGATGTATCATTATTATGAAGCAATGCAATTGAGATAAATTCTTGAAATTTCTTGGCAAATTTAAAAAAAAAAAAAGGCTTGTTGGATATGTACACATTGACTATTGATAACGGCTTATCATCCCAAGACCTGTTGGGTAGGGTCTATGAGGATTAACTGATGTGAAAGGAGCAAACATTTTTGACAGGAATTGTCAGATAATGTACATGTAACTGATGTAAATTTTGAATCAACAAAAGACATAGTATTTGAGAAAGTACAGAGTACTACAGAGACAAGAGACATAAATGTATTTTACAGACACAATTTCTAGGCCCCACTTTTTAAAGAGCTGTAATTGATATGAATTTATTTGATTGCAAGACGGTGTCTGGTTGAATATAAGACCTCTGATAATCACACATTATGACAAGAAAACTAAAAGAGTGCCATTACATACTAGCCTACTATTTGGCCTTAATTACATGAAACAAGACATTTTCTTCAAATCTACGTAAATCTTGGAAATTTTGAAAGAATACCATGATAAAGATCAGAATCAAGAAAACTATGATAAAAATCACTGAGTCATCTAAAGTATGTAGAAAATATAGAAAATGTAGTAACATGGAGTTCAAAACCGAAATTCATAACTTTAGGGGGTAAAGTAATATGAAAAGTAATATCTATCTCTTCACTGAATTGGCAAGACGAACCTGGTTCCCATGCAAGAGGTGCAGCCACAGCATTGGTAGCACTGATCCGATGTGCGTACTTGATGAGCTCCTCTGAAGATATGGCACCTTTCTTGGCTTGCTTGATAGCTTTGAGTTTCTCCTTAGCCTGGTAGATTGCTGTGGCCTACAGGTTTGGCAATGACAACAAAGCAATGAAATAATAAAAATGGATTCTTCTAGATAGCTATATGTCTGTCAGACTCCTGGTCCTCCATGATTATTACCCCCCCCCCCCCCCCCCTTTAGCACGGCTGCCATTATAAGGCTCTAGCATTTCAAGGAATGACTTCCTGCCAGGTACCCATGTACCTCACCTGGGTCAAGTGTGGCAGTTGGAGATCGATGTCTTGCCAAAGGACATTAGTGCCGCGATGGGACTCAAACCACAAACCATGTGATCCACAGGCCAGTCATGTATCCACTAGACCACGACACCTCCTTGTGGTATATTAGAATGCATGGGAATGTAATGTGCTAGGAAATGCAATCCAATAAAGTCTTTTCTCATTTCAAAATATATTTGGATTGTTTGTAACACATTGCATGAATTCTCGCTACCCTAAATAGGTACGAAAATCTCGAAATTCGCGAGACGAGGTAATTTTCACTCTCTCGTCGTCACTACAACTTCCGGTATAGAGTCCCATCCCAAGTCACGGCCTTCATCCACCCCCATTTTTCAGGGTTCTTACGCTTGGAATCATGAGCCCAGCACTGTGCAGCCTCACAAAAGAAAACCATCGTCACTGATGTCAAAAGACGCAAAAAACAACGAATGAAATGTTCAAATAAACGTTGAAATATTTGCGAAAAAAAAACAAGACCGAGAAGACGACATATTCGGTGCATACGCTATCGCGCCTAGTAATATAGCGCCTGCACAGGAAGCTGTAATGTCGAAAAGCTATCCCATAATGCAATGCGCGTTTTCAGGATTTTCCCCGGATCTCGGCAGAATCGCTATTTGGGGTAGCGAGAATTGGATACATGTCAATTACATGCTGTGCTAGGAAAAATGCAAGACTCCTCCATTAAACTCTGGGAAAATTATGTTGCCTTAAGATCAGAATATATATTACAAAAACAATCATCCTTGTGGTAGCAAAATATGATATATGAATAATTCACTCTGAACTTAAGTGGAGTTAGAAAATACACCAACAACTAAGTAAAATAAAAGATCTGCTCACTCTTGATTACACAACATTCCTTTTATTTTGCATATGCATAACGATTCTTTAAAAATTCTTTTTTACTTTTTTTAGAAGTGTTCTTTATCTTTCCAGGATTGAGTCACACTTTCTTCCGCATCCATTATTTCACTGATGCTATGCCATCTCTGTAATAGTGCTGTCACTGATTAAGTTAAAAATACACACCTACAGATACTAATGGTGGTTTCATGACAGTTCTATCAGTATTGATGATTCAATATTTTACTGAGGTCAAAAATTTAAATTTCAAACACTATTAGTGGTTCATTCACCAGAATATATTCAGCTTCTTTGAGTTGTTTCTGTAAGGTTTTGATATCTTCATCTCTCTTATCCACTTCCTCCTGTAGACCTTCAATCTCTTGTTTCATCTTCCTTTGTTCTTCTGTCTCTTTCAATGTTGCCTCGAGCTCTTCATTTTTCTTCATCAAAATCTCCATAATCTGTAGATCAATCATCAAATATAACAATTTCATAACATGATTCAACTTCAAGTTTAAATCACTGCTAAATCACTTCTTTGCAACAAAATTCCAAAGTAAGAAGTCACAAATGAATGTCACAAATTGATTTTTTATTTGCATCATCTTCTTATGTTCCTCCATCTCCTTCAAGTTCTCCAACATTGCTTTAAAGCCCCACTGTACTACTTGTAGCTACTTGCTCCCTCTATATAGAAAACAATGCCAAATCGGTGACCATTGGTCCCCCATGATCCTCTTTTTCTTATGTTGATTGAGAACTGAGTTGATGAGATAGCCACCTGTCAGTGACCACCCTGGGTGGTCTAGTCTCTCCTAACCAAACTAGTACAGACAGCCTTTAAGCTTTTAATTCGTCTCCATTAAAATCTCCATAATCTGTGGAACAATCATTAAAAAAGAAAAGAGAACAGAGAATGATAATTAAAGGAAGAAGAAGAATCAGGGAGAATGATCAAATATCCATTGTTTAAAAAAGTCTGAGTGAAAAGTTGGAAAAAAAAGATGAAGAAAAGAGAACGAGACGGAATCAAATGAATGTTGAACTTACTTGTGGTTCATCTGGATGAGGGACTCTCTGCCGAACTGCTGAAGTTGCTTCACCAAGGTCTCTGTACAAATGGAAAGAATTTTGCGAGTAAGAATAAAGAAAGTGGCTGAAAGAGGGGACTTGAAGTTCAGGGAAGCAGTACAGCTGTTTTCTTCATCTTCTTCAATATGATAAACCCCTACTTGGGAAATACTTAAGCTTTTTCACTAACTTAAGCCATGTTTATGGAGTAGAATAGGTGCAACAGAGTAAAAAGATTATTTTATTGATTATTCTCAAACAAAACAACAGAAAATGAAAAATAAGCAAAGGAAACTAGGAAAGGAATTTTCATTAAAAAAAAGAAGAAAAGAAAGACAAAAAGAAAGGAAGAAAGATAAAGACAACAGACAAGTCAAGTGACGGAACACAACCTGCACAGTGCACATGGTGCACACCCCAGTATATACATCTGCAAGAATCTTCAGTATTGAAGGAGGCAGATTATCAATTAGATAAGAAGAAGAACAGCATCCAAATTTTGTCCAAAATAAGTTTAACCATTTGACTTTTGAATTTGATTTGGTGTTTAGTCTTATATAAATCGCCAATCAATGTTTAAAAGATAAAACCCCTCATCTGCTCATCTTAATCTGCTTTCACAAAGCCAGAGATGCTCTCCAATCGAAATATAATTAAGAGAGCCTAGCCCAATACAGAGATAGATGCGCGCTTCTGTGACACTGAAGTGTCACATTATTCACATATCCACAAAGGCATTGTTAATGTTATACACGCTATGCTATGGTGTGGGTCCCGCTAGAGTTGTGGCCTGCCTCTCTTACTGAATCCCGATCAAGTCGGGCTGTACGCGTCGCGTCCGAACAACAGACCAACAATGGGGTTACACACATGAGTAAAGTGAAAATATGTTAGCTCTATTAATTCATCATAGCTAAGAAAATATAAAATACAAATCTAAAATGTCTTACTTTGTCAAAACCTCTGCTTCTTCGACAAGAGACAGAAGTCTTGATTTTGCTGTCATGGAGGCTGCCATTTTTTTTTTTTTTTAGTTGAGACTGTTTCAATTTGGACGAAGATGGTGGTCTACCCCTCTCTCGTCTCGATCCCTGAGATATATAGGCCTAAAAATGATGAATAAATAAATATTTTCAAAAATAATCTCAAAGGCAATTGCAAATTTGCAATATCCCATAGAAATCTTGTTCGGATAACATAAAACGCCATTGGCATATTTCAATAGATGACGCACAAAGGCTAGTGAAATTGCCGTGTTTTTTTTTTCTTTCTCGAAATATATAGCTATCGTGTCAAATAAATCAGAAATATATGTGGGGAGTAGGGGGCAGACAAAGAAATAATACCTTAGGAGAAAACTTTGTTGATTATTGTTATTGTTAAACTTTGTTTGTTTGTGTCTTTGCATATAAGGTATTTAATGCAATTCAATACATCAAATGTCCCCTCCAGGCAATAAATACAAAACAACAACAGCAGCAGCATAAATTAATAAATCGAACACTTTTAGTAAAGCCTCTAATACCCATCGAGGGAGTATAGCTGGTCCGGTAATAACTATAAATTCCATTTAGATAACAAAATGTTTTGTTTAGATGCCCTCCTGCCCAAAAGAAAATTGAGGCTCATATGCCCTAAAGAGTAAAAAAAAAACGGGAGCTCCCATGTGCTTCACATTATTGCAGTCTAGCTCGCCTCAACTTGCTCTGTACCGTTCACCTCTGTACCGATGCATTTGTAGGTCTACCCATTCTCCCGTCTTTTTACACCGCTAACCCCCTCCACTGTACCCCTCACCACCACTCATCGCCCCACTCCCATCCCCAGTCGCGCGGCGCCCCAGGGCCCATATCCCCCCCATATCTTTTTCCCCCATTTTTTTCTTCACAGGTTTTTTCTTCATTTCTCTCGTAAAGAAAATTGTACATAATTTATAACATTGTGATAAAACTAACAAAATAATTTTCACATAGGTCTAAATAAATTTGCAAGTGAACTTTTACATTTACATACAAGGTTACAACTAAAGTTACACATTTACAGATGAAAAATATTCACATAAACAAAATTATATTTCACAAAAAAAAAAAAAAAAAATCGCAAATAAAGTTTGTACTATTTTCTCGACCAGTTTGCTTATGAATCTCAAATTATTTCTTTTCTTTTCCACAATATTTTGTTTTCCTCCTCTAAAATTTCCTTTAGAGAAAAGAAAGAAAAAAAAAAATTATATATTAAAAGAGAAAGAGCTAGAAAACACCGATTATACGCCCCACACAACATTTAAACATATAACAAGTACAACAGTATACGAAACACACACAAACAGAACGAACAAACACCCAAAAGAAAAAGAAAAGAAGAGAAGGAAAAAAAAATATCGATATCCGTAAATCAGCGATATCGATATCACATCGAGTTAAACGTGTATTGAACTTGGATCCCTCAAGAATTTCAGGATTTTAACCGTAAATTATCTGCTTTTGGACCGCAATCTGCGAGACTCGAGATGAATAATCAATTTGACATGTAAGGATGCTGCTAAATAACTGCATTATTTGTGATTACGGGTGAAACAGCTGTGTCATTTGGTACCTGGTTTTATGTATCAGTCCCATCTGTTCATTTTTCTGTTGTGACTCCATGAATGGCACACGCAGTTTGAATTTGATTTCTTCATTACTTAAGTTGAGTTTACTTTAGGTTGAAAGCTGTGACAGAAAATTGCTTCATCTATTAATGGATGTGTCTGGTGTGAAAGTCGTATGGGATCTTGACTTTAGTTTTTTTTTAAATGTTGATAAATATTTATTTGTTTTCTATTTTTTAATTTAATTTTTAATTTGATTCAATGTTTTGAATCGCGTGTGTGAGTGACATGACTTTTGTCAATGATTCAGTTTTCAATGTGCTGCAGTCAAAAATTAAACCACAGTACCCACTACCCACTCATAACAGCATTGTGTTGTAAAATCAAAACCAATCAGTTTAATCAAGAAAGTTAAATGATTTACCATGATTCATGTCCTTGTCACCTTGATTTATCTATTTTCTAACTCTAAGGTTGAAAGATGACGACAGTGGAGAAGAGCGAGAGGAAGTACAACTAGAACCGTCGCTAAACAAGGATGACATTGAAGACCCACATCAAATAGAATGGGTACGTAGCTAGGCTGTGCTATTATTAGTATTAACTCAATAGGTATGGCTTATTTATGTGTAATTTCTGTATTAACTTTGTCAAAAATGTTATTATTAATTAGTATGGGTAAGTATCTCTGGCTCTGTTCACTTAAATGTAGAGTCTGTATCATCTTTTTTTTCCTGATGGACTTGGTCAAACAGTCAACTTGAAAGAGAGGAAAGAAGAGATGTTGAAATATTAAATATACATATTACTTGGCCCTACATACATGATGATGGGGTATTGGATTTAAAGAGGAAGTCCATGTCTATCCTGGTATTTAAGTGGTTTTAATACAAGCAGAAAAATGAGAGAAACACGTTGGTGAAAGTTTAAGCAAAAACCCATGAAAACTAATAAAGTTTTTAGATTTTGAATGTGCAATCAATAAAACCCAAATTGGCAACTCTGTGATGTATCTTACGAGCTTCCCTGAGTTCCCTCCTATTTACCCTGTACTAAAATACTTCACAAATCTATATTTTCCTGTAAGAAAATTTTCAATCATATATTCACCTTATTGCATATCATTTTCTATGATACCACCCCTGCTTATCAACAAATTTATTCCTTCATCAATAACTAAGAAGATGAAAGTTTATGAAATTTTGGTACATAGCAAATATGTAAATTGAAATGCTATTGGTATTGGGTCAATTTCAATTTATTTCGACCTTTTCTACCCAGCCCACAGTGAAATGCAAACAGGGTGAGCATCAGCTTCAGTATTCATACTGCGTCTGGTTTTCAAGACGTACTCCAGGCAACAAAGCATCATCAGCAAACTACGAACAGAACATCAAAATAATTGGTTCATTTGCTTCAGTAAGTGATTTTGTATATTTTATTAATCTGTGGAAATGCAATTAGTGATTGTTATGTAAATGCCTTATTTGTTTATAAACCTTCAGTAAACCTGTAGTAAATTTAAGAAAATATTTAGGCACTGCAGGACCCAGTTTCATAAAACTTGTTATCAATAAGAAATGCTAAATATCTTTACAAAATTTGCTCTCTGCCAATCAAATGCCACAACCTTAGTAGCTCATAACAGTTATTGTAATTTTTGTAGTTTTTATGTCAACAACTTATGATTTCAAAGCTTTAGATTTCAAGTTCTCAGAGAGCTTTACTCCTCTGACAGACACTAAAGTAGCATATAATTGATATATATCTTTAATCTATATTAGTAATTTAAATGCTTTCTGTTGATTCATCTATATTATTTTTTACTTCGAACAGGGTCTTTAACATTGCTTTTAATACAAACTTTTTGTCTTACTCTTCTTACAGGTAGAACAGTTCTGGACGTTGTACAGCCATATAGCAAGGCCATGTGATCTTACAAGTAGTAGTGACTATCATCTGTTCAAACATGGAATCAAACCCATGTGGGAGGTAAGATTTTGGGGTCAAAGGTCAGAGGTTACAAGGCAATTTGATTGATTTGTGTTTGTTCTGTGATCAGAGGATTTGCAGAGTGCTTGGTCTTATTTTGTTTCAAATATTCTGCCAGAATATGTCATAGAGTGGTGCTGTACTAGTTTTAAGAATTTTTTTTTTCTTCATTTCTTGCAATATCAACAAAACTGAATAATATAATGCGAGGTTCCATTTTCCTATTACAAGGAATATGATACTACTACTCTTAAATCCCTAATACTGCCATGGTATTGCTGAATTATGCACCAAGGAAGTATTCGCAGTCCAGGTTTCTAGGATTCAGGGCAGCGTTTCACAAAACCATTTTAAGTACTAGTTCACTGACATCCCATTGAAATGCGTTTATTGTAATTAGCACATTTTTTTAATGGTTCTTACAACCGTTTCGTGAAACGATGCCCAGGATACCTTTCATTTTGTTTGTCTTTAGATTTTAACTGGAACATATTTACAGAGTTTATTAATGCTGTGAAGAAGATACCGGTAATAAATTTAAAGAATTTTTAATAATAATAATGATTATAAAAATTAAGATTCACAATCCTTTCATATATTTCTGATGGTATTACTTCTCTCTCTCCAGGATAAAGCAAACGAGAAGAATTTTGAGTAATATATGAGTTTAAAAAAAAGATTCACGATATATGCATCCTTTCTTATTGATGGTATTACTTTTCTTTCTCCAGGATGAAGCGAACAAGAAAGGCGGGAAATGGATTGTTCGGCTACGGAAGGGGCTAGCGTCACGTCTCTGGGAGAATCTAGTGATTGCCATGCTCGGAGAACAGTTCATGGTCGGAGAGGAGATATGTGGTGCAGTCGTGTCGGTTAGATTTGCCGTGAGTACTACGGTTGTCCAGTCTTGCCCCCGGCCCCCCCACTCCGAGAACGGACGGACCCCATGCGTGTTGCCAAAATGTCCTTTTCGTAACAAAAGAAAAAGGTCGACCCGTACTGACTTTACACACCGGACTTTTGCTGAAAAGGGGGGGTGCTGAAAAAGGCTCGTATACAAAAGAAAAAGGTCGAGCCGTATTGACTTTACACACCGGACTTTTGCTGAAAAGGGGGGGTCGGTTGGAACACGCATATGCGTACCCTAAATAACACTGAGTGGGGGGGCCGGGGTCTTGCCACATGTACTGTGAAGGAATTAAATT
This sequence comes from Strongylocentrotus droebachiensis, assembly GCA_035222895.1. NCBI lineage: Eukaryota > Metazoa > Echinodermata > Echinoidea > Camarodonta > Strongylocentrotidae > Strongylocentrotus > Strongylocentrotus droebachiensis. The sequence continues at coordinate 110,396 of JAVYIG010005703.1, forward strand.
TGACCTCCATATTAGAGGAGAATAGGCCATTTTTATTAATCTAACCAAATTCATGCATGCCTTTGTGAAGCACCTCAATACAAGGTATTTCATTCACCTGTTACATGTAAATGTAACTCAAAAGCCAGAATGCGAATTACATACATTGGTTGTTGATACGGAGGACAAACATTATGGCTTGTTCTACCTAGCAACAAGTTATTTATGCAATTTGCATTCTGACTATCGAAAATACAATTAATCGTATCAGGAGAATGAGATAATTCATATCGAGGCACTTATTTATAAATTTGGTTACATTACGAAAATGGCCTATTTAAATTATTTCTTTATTAACCATGGATCGAAAGTCGAAACCATTGGCTTCCACATTGTTCGGAGGATATCATACATGTACATTATGTCTGTGACAAAGGTTGACCTAAGCCAGTAAAGAGATGAGGAAGATTGTTTGGATCTTTATGAGGAGGCGAGTTGGCTCAGTCGGTAAAGCGTCTGCCTGTCGAACCAAAGATCATGAGTTCGAATCCAACCCAGGCGGATGACCGAAGCCAACGTGCCCCTTCCCCTGTATCATAGACGCAGGCTTTGTTACAGTGGAAAAGGGGTTGCATAAAAACATATTTCCATTAATTATATTTAGGGTGAATAAAGATCGAAGATTTTCTTAAGGGACAGTATAATTTTGTGAAGATTTTTAGTACAGGGCAACAGTTAGAAGAGCTCTCAAGATACGTCACAGAATTGCTGACTTGCGTTTGATTGATTGTACCTTCAAAACTTCATAACTTTCTTATTTTTAAACGGTTTTTGCTCAAAATTTCATTGACCTGTTTCTCAAATTTTTCTGCTTCTTCTAAAACCAACTATTTATTAAGGTGGACTGCCCCTGTAAAGCTTGCCTCACAAAATGTTTATTTTCCATGCTTCTAAACTTAGTGCTACTTTTATTTTATACAAAAAATCCCATCTATTTGTTCGCAGGAGGACATTATCTCAATATGGAATCGCACAGCCAGTGACAACAGTATCAACATTCGAGTACGAGACACGTTACAAAGAGTGTTAAACCTTCCGCCAAACACCATTATGGAATATAAGACGCACACAGATAGTTTGAAGTAAGTGAATTGCTTATTTGGTGATACTTTTTTTTATATTTCACATAGTGGCTGGATGCCATGTGTACATGAACCGGTATGTTAGCATAATTCTGGAAAAGAAAACAAATGTGCTGCAAATGTTGATTTTGAATCTTCACAGTAGCATAATATATATCTATGTATTGATATAGAAAGAAAGCAAAATTATTAGTACAGGCATATTTTCAATGGTTTGTAATTTTGTACCGTTTAAAGTTGACTAGCTGAACTTTGCTCATTTCAGATGAGTAGGGCTTAATATTAATAGCCTGTGTCTGTTTTTAGAGTGTCCATATGACATGAATATTGTGCCATAATTGTTCAATTTAATGAGATTTTTGGTAATGAGATGTCTTTATAATGCTAACGATGATCGGTATTAATCATTTCCTATCTCAATCAGGAATTTTTTATTCACTTCCAATTAGAATATCCTCTACACATATACCGGTATGCATTTCAAGTTGGTGCCTGTACAAGACATGTTTCATCCTTGTCAAGAAGTGCACCCTGCCCCTTATTTTCTGTGACTTTCTATAATAAGAAGAAGAATGACGACATTAATGATAACAACAACATCAACAACAATATGGACGACAACCACAACAACAATGATATGTTTTGTTTGCCCGGGGTAGACTCACTAGTATTAATACTGTATACCCTGAGGGCCCTTCAATCATATTATTCTATTTCATCTTTTTTTCCAGGGATAGATCTAGCTTTAGGAATACCGATGTTTTCATGAGGTAGGAGATACTCACACCAATCCTCACCCAGACCATCCTGTCTTCTTTGAGAGTGAACTGGTTAAGAACATACGGTAGAAGATGTTACCCTTCCATTGAACACTAACAATATCACAAACAATCAATGGATAGGCAAGGATTCCCATGGAGATTGGAATTTTTTTATTAAAGGATGTTGCCTGTCAGTTCAGCTAAGAATCCCAGAGACTCCAGTGAGTGGACAGCCAAGGATTCCCATGAAAGGCACACCAGTTATTAACTCTTCGGTTTCTTTCTTCGCCTGTTTGCACGGTCGCACATTTGCCACATGTGCAATTTCGCACAAAACAACAGGCACCAATCAATGGAAGTATCGCTTCGTTCAACAAAATGGCTTTCCAGTTTTGATTAGCTCTATGACAACCCTGTTGTCAAACTGCTGGAAATTGATAAATAATCTTGAAGCTGTTGGTACATCTATCCCATGATAAATAAATTGTCACGCAGGGAGATTAATTGTACAGCAGTTAAAGATGAACCCCTTTAGATGACACTAACTTTTATTTGAACTCTACAATGATCCCAAGTGCTTGTAAGAATCAGTGGATCGCTATTGAAGAATACTCATTGAAAGTGAACTGGTTATAAACAAATAGGCCCAAATTCACAAAGGAGGTTTGTCGACAAACCTAGGTTTATGTGCGTCAAGTGATGCGTTTAGATGCGTTTCAGACCGAGGTTCAGACAAACCTTGGTCTGAAACGCGTCAAAACGTCTACAAACCTCCTTTTTTAATTCGGGCCATAAACTTTCACTTATACTTCCCTTCATTTGAGCTATAGCGATCCAAGGACTCAACATTTTCATTGAATGGACGAGGACACCCCTATTTTTTATAACCAGTGGGAATAAGAAACTTCAGCAGTAACAAAAAGGGAAACAACTACATGTTTATCTGATAAAAATGACAAACTTAGATGAGCAACTCTTCCATGCATGTCTTAAGATGGAGTTTTGATTGTAAAGGGCCCATTCTTACAAAGATTTGTGACTAATCCAAATCGATTGCAAGTCCTCCAATCAATCGCAAGGTTACAAATCTCATTCATATGTATAGACTTTCAATTTATCTCAAGCTCTCAAGCTAGTTGCGATCAAAATAGAATCGATCACAACTCTTTATAAGAGGGGGCCCCTTGAGAGTGTATGCTGGCTGTATAACGAAGTTAAACCTTGTAGTTTAGTTGTAGTATATTCCAAAGAGATTGTACTATTCCCAAACTGAGAATCTGTACCTTTACTCAATTGCCACTCCATATTTGTGTTTTTACACTTTTTATTTTCAAGTTCATATGCATGTAAGAATACTACAATTTACATAAGTCTTGCAAGTGTATAGATTGTACATAACATAAGAGACAGTAACAATTGTAAATTGTTAAATTCTGTACAGTATGTTTGTTTAATAAAATACAAACTACATGTACATTACAATTCCTAATTTCAAGTGTCACAATTGTTTTTCTTCACCAACGTCTTTATTAGTGCTGCCTAAGTTAAATATACTGTACAGATTTGCTGTTCAAAATGAAAGCAATTAGAAATATTTACAGAACACAGTCATTAGTGAAGGCCCTTTTTAAATTTACCTCTTTAAATGCAAACAATACAACATTTACTATTCTTTCCCATACAAGGCATTTAAGCTGTAAAGTAAAAAGTCCTATTTTGCACGCTACTCAGAATACAAAGCTGGAGAGGGCAATATTTGCCATATTGCCCTCTTCTGGGTTTTCCCTGTAGACTACTGTACTAAATCGGAGGGCAACATTCTGCCATATTCCGCTCTTTCTTGTCAGTGCGCTTTTATTAAAGTGCATACTTGCAGTATTGTGTACGCGCAGTAACAATTTATGTCACAATTACATTTTTATACATTTTCATCTCTGGACAAGAGTAAGGGAAATACATGCATACAAGGTGAGTAAATTCATACTTGATACCAAAGTTGTATATCATTTGTTTAAAAAAATGCCTTGTATAGGTAACAATAATTATATTGACAGGGCTTCTTTCGACTCGGGGCAATATGATCTTAGCGTGGTCAATATGTCTGACGTACCCCTCAAGCCCAGTCAATATAATATAAACGATGTTCGAAGCTTTCAATATTATTTTCTACTTTTCTACAAATCAATAAATAGCAATGTGCCTTAACAAAGAACAGAAAACCATTGACCTGTAGGAATATTCATGTACTGAAATGGAAATCTGAAGTAATAATATAAAACTCATGAAAATGAATGACATTATGATACAACAAGATAACTGCAAGACTGGTCTATTAAAATGGATTGGCACACACAGGTCCTTGAAATTAAACTAATGGCTAATTCCTAATCTAATGGAAGATACACAAATCGTAACGGCAAACACGTCAAAACAAGATACACAATAGATGAAATTGGGTTGGTACAGGGTATCTTAGGCTTGGGTGGGGGGGGGGGGATGATTCTTACTGGATGGCTGGACTTCAAATGAACAAGACGATTAATTAGGGTGTGGGATTTGATTTAATTCGGGTACATTATACATGTATTTAGAACATAAGATATATAACAACTATGGAAAAAACTAAAGCTGATAATTAGATTCTTCCAAAGGTGGTCATAGCGTATGCTTTTCAAGTACCCTTTCTTCCACTCCTTTTTCCTCTGGTTCTTTTTTTTCCTTCTCTCCCTCCTCCCCCCCCCCCCCCCCCCCTCCCTTCTCTTCCCCAATAGGGTCCCCTGCCCCACCGTACCTACAACACTGACATCGAAGTCAACAGGAATTAATATGCACAATACAATATTAGCATATCAAAATGCAAGGAGAAAATGTGGAACATCAAAGGACAGAGCAGGGGGCGTTTCACAAAACTTGTCATCAGTGACAAATGACAGTTTTTGTTATAAGCTACGTGAAATCCTTGCTTCTGATTTGTTACCAGCAGATTTGTCACTGATTTTTTTCATTTGTCATTGAAAAAAGACTTTGTGAAACGGGGCCCCTGGTCAACACCACACAATGGCAAGGACATTAAGAATTCAACCCGAGGGCAATTTCACTACATTATTGTATGCCCCACGATTATTATCATGGTCGGACCACGTCATACTTTATTGTAGCGTATGCAAATTTCAACAGGTGATGGATAAGGATATTTCAATTTCAATTTTATTTATTTATCATTCAACAAATGTAAAAACACATAACAGTCATAAATACACAAACTTGCAAAATAATAGATGAAAGAAAGGATACCTTAATAAAAAGGACAAGGCTTGTAAAACAGAAGGCTCCTGAACACATCATATACAAATTATAACTAAGGGGATACAAATCAAATACAAACGTTAAAACCCTAAGTATCCTATTGATTTAATATAAACAAATTAATGCATATGCCTTTGTGAAGGCATTATTTCACTCGCCTGTTGCGAATAAATATATTTTTTGATAGTCAGAATTCAAATTGCATACATTAGTTGGTGATAGGGAGGACAAACATTAGGGACTTTTAGATTTGCGTGGACTGATACGTGTGACGTCCATTCAAGGCAGTGCATTAAAAGGACGTCGAACGTAGCAATCCACGTTGTCGTTGTGCAAATCTAAAAGTCCCTATTATGGCTAGGTAGTTGCCCTACCTATAACAACACGTAATATATATGTAATTCGCATTCTGACTACTGAAATACAATTATTCGTAACAGGTGAATGAAATAATTCGTATCGAGGCACTTGAGGATAAATGTGGTTACATTACGAAAATGTCCTATTGCCTTATTTCTCCAAGGTCTTTATGATCATGCTTGCTTATGACATGCGTTATTTCATTCAAGGCAAATTTTGATCTGTTTTTAATAGTCTTTTCCTACGTAGAAGTTTTCTGGCTCTGTTTTGCTTTAGCCACCCTCAAGTCATCTCAAAGAACATGTAGTCCTGAAAATGAAAATGAAAATGAAAATGAGAGAATAACAGACTTAAGTATTTCGCATGATATAACATTTACTGGATAGGTTTCACTTTGCACAAAGTAATAAAGATTCCACTCATTAAGCTAAAATTTATTTTAGATTTCGCAAAAATGACATATCAGATTTTCAAGCAGGATAACTGTAACAAACTTGATAAGAGATGACACGAGTTTAACGAACAGACCGGTTGACTAACATATCAACATGTTAAACATATCGTTTAACGAAAGGTTGTTCCTGACTGTATAATTGAGACAACCCCAAAACTTTCACGACTAGTGCTGGCAACAAGTAATGCATGCAGACTGGATACCAAGTATTGTAGTTCATTCTTTAATGGAATACCTCGTCACCAGGTCCCCAGGAAGAAAAAAAACATCCCTAAATTTCTAAATGTTAGTAAACCGTTCTATTGGATGTGAAAAAGTGTCATTCTTGAAGGGATAATGAGTGATGACTAAGAAAGCGCACTTACGACTAAAAAGGCTGATCCGAGAAGTAGTCCTTTGGTTTGGAGATCAGATCCTGCTGGGACTGGGTGAATGAAGAAAATAAAAAATGTTGTAATGGAAAGGAGAGAGAGGGGGAGAGGGAGAGAGAAAGAGAGAGAGAGAGAGATGAGCTAGGAAGGATAGCAAGATGAGGGAAGGAGGATGGAATAGGGGAGCTAAGAGAGAGGGAGAGAGAGAGATGAAAGAGAGGAAGGAAGAGGAGATAGAGTGAGAGAGAGAAAGAGAGAGAGAGAGAGAGAGAGAGGGGGGGGGAGATTCAGTGATACAGACTTCAATGAAAAGGGGTACGGTCTAATTATTGCGTCATGTTCAGAAATTAAGGAATACTGAGAACAAGAAAAAAAAAATCAAGATTGGAATCTCTAAACAGTTTCTCTGGAGGAGAGTTATCCTTTAGAAGGGTATATCTTATGTTGCAGGTTCTTTAACCCACTTTTCCCAGAAAGACAATCACCAATCGTAATCAGCTAGCCAGGGTCGCATTATGATAGCTTCTGAACCGTCTTCCCTATTTTGCACCTGCCCGTCTGCTCTTGGTTGTCATGGTTACACGTTCTCCACTTAAATTTGTTTGAGAGGTTTCCTGTAGCCCCATTTAGTGCAAGCACTGTCGTTTTTACATTACCACGTTCATCATATTTCTTTATTATTTTTAAAAGCGGTTTCTGTCATATTCATTTGTAACATTCTAAGGAACTTTATTTGCGTATGCCCTACTGGTCTTTCTGCATTCTCCTCAGTTATAAGATTACCAAAAGATTTGAGACAATCAGATTTTGCGAATGATTAAAGATATTAAATTACAGATTTTTGAATTAATAGTGAAATTTTCTCAATGCTCACAGTTTAGAACGAAGAACTCATGGTCCATGTTTGTGTTATGCTTTCGGCCTCCCCAGCGTTTGGTGACTGCACCCTCCTCGCCATTTCGAGATGAAATCTGTTGTAGGAAAGAAAGATTATAATATATCATATAATAAGATAGTAAATAGAACTGAGTATTATTATACATCTGAACATAAGAGAAAACGGGGGAGGGGTGCGCTCTTACCCCCACATTTGTATAGGCTAATACAGTATTAACCTAATTAATATGATAATAATTATCTGTATTTATAAAGTGCCAAATACAACAAAAAAAAACGTCTTACAGCGCTTTACAGACATCCTTACCCCGGTCATCGGATTCATTCACGCACAATGTACACCATCTCCACTCCGGCTTGGGACTAACCCTACCATATATGGTCACCAATATATGGCAGTTACTAACAAATAGGCTTTCGTCATCCTAACCAGGTCCCCAATTTTCTCATGGGTATAGAATGGCAAATATAATAATTGAATACTTACCGATACATCGATATTAGTACAACATCTGCACGGGCAGCACGGTGATTCCATACCAGCGATTCGATGACCGTTACGATTAATTATCGAAAACACCGCCCCACATAGTGACCAACTGATACATAGATGAATAGGGAAAATTTGTATTAATTTTATTTTTTAATGCAGTCCATATGCACTTTTAGGAATAGGAAAAGACAAAATAGCAATAATTATAATGATCAAGGGATAGTAGTAATTTCAATTAGAACACCAAAATGAACCACTAACGATAATAAACAACTACGGTACACTCGCATGATAAGTCCTTCATTTTTAAGAAAGAACAGCTTTACACACAGAGTAGTTTGACCACTGGAACATGCTCCCCAAGACGGCAATAGAAGCAGCATCGATCAACGCCTTCAAAGGCCAAAATGGTGCATTTTTTCTCAGCGAAGTACAACAAGTATGACTATTTAGAACATGTATGACACTATTAAGTACATGTATGACTAAAGTATTAAGCAGACAGCAAAGCTATCTGCATACCATGTTAGGATTAATATCTGCAAATTTTGACACGATATCACATGCAATGGATTTTGAATGAAGGAAGATGGGCATTAATAGGACTACGTCTTCAAATAGAGCCCGTGAAGAAAATTACAAGTAACTAGGTAACTACTATACTAGAAAAGAATATTGACACTGATATTATTCATATTCATGTACGGATGAAAGCATACATTTTCATTACATAGTGGCGTATCCGGGACTTTTGGCGGAGGGAGGGGGGGGGGGGGTGGCGACTCCATCTTACTGGATCATAACGCCACTGATAAAGTGTTTTACATAAACTATTCTTCGGATAGCATAGTTAATGTTAGATGGAAAACCGTTTAAGAATGTTGTCCTCAAGATTTGAAGAACGGTCTTCTGCAGTTGCAATATAAACAATAATGGACATGAAGACCCTACCCCCCTAACCGACAAAATGGTTGCCATTTTTTTCTTTCTCCAAAAATATAACGATATATCCTACCATTCTTTTTAATATTCTGAATTGAAGAAAAAAATAGGAAAAAATAAGAATTCCCTATAATCACTACAGAATGATGTTTTTGTTTGTTAGCGTTCTTTATAATATAATTAAGAAATGGTATATAAACAAAATTACTTTTGTTTGGTGTAGCCGAGTACATAGCCCCCAGGCGTTTGTACCATGGACTTCATAAGACAGCAGGGGCAACAACATGCATCACATCGATGAGGTCGTACTACCTGCAATATTTCTTCACTTTCTGCGTTCTGTATCGACATACGAAAAGAACGGGCGGGGCCGCACCAACATCGGCTGCAACAAGTTGTTTCTGGATGGATGGAAGAGAGAGAGAGGATACATTAATACATATATATATATATATATATATATATACATACAGAGAGACATATGGACACAAATACATGCATAGAGACAGATCGACAGACGGTGAAAGAGTTAACATGATTTTTGAGAAATAATTTCGAGTGCAATTTCAATACCGCATTGCATATCCCATCGAAAACATTTTGGAATTACATAATAGGTCATTGTAATTTTCGCACATTTCAAGTGGTGATGGCCAAGGCTATGGAAATTGCCTTACAGATTGATTATTCGAAAGTCTTGGCAATCGTGTTAGATATTCTGTAGATTATTGAAATGAATTTACAAGTTTTGATTGCATTTCTTGGTCATTCGTTGTAAGAGAAACCTTTTTTTTTTTTTTTTTTTTTTACTTGTCCTCCCCCACCCCTGCCAGAGAATCCTGTATCCGCCGTAACGGTTGATTAAAGATAGCGAGAGTTAATTAGTATAACCATTATAAAGAATCTCTGGTACAAAGAATGTTCAACCTTCAAAAGCATTGAGTAACACGTCTCCCTCTCTTGTTACTAAGTGGTAGGCGTTACTCCCGGTACAGCTCGAGCCTGCATGACGAAACAATAAAAGACAAATTTATTTAAAGTGCTGGCAATGAAGATTGAATAATATTATCTTTATCTCTTTTCATGAAATTATTGTGAACAAATAATTTATTCTTGATAGATAAAACTTATTCTCAGAACTTCATTGATCATTATAAAGAATCATTGAGATTGATAAGTGCAGGGAGATCAATGTATGACCGTTATCTATCAACATTAACCATAATTATTGTCACAATCATATCATTAAAGGGATAAGGAAATTTTATTCCAAATACTTGGGCAATACTGTATATGAATTTTATAATGGTTAGTTAAGCCTCTAATCAATCCAAGCATATTTAATGATGGAGACTTTCTTGTAGGCCTATACCGAGAACGTGGCTGTATTACGCACAAAAACGTCCTTTAAAGCTTTGTAAAACATCATGTTTTTCTCCGTTGGAATCATAGACGTGCAGATGAGGAATATGCAGCAACAAAATAATCATCAACTGTTTGATCTAAATAATGTATCATAAAATTCCTGCCCTATTTTTCTGTAAATTGTTGTTTTGTTGATGAACAGACCTATATACAGATTTAAATGAATCATTATGTATTTGCATGTTATGAGGTCATGAGGCTTTAATTATACGGTCGCTCACGGAGATATATTTTAATGAATCTGTGTGGGTTTGCTCGATGCTTTATTTATTTTAACACAGCATTATATTGGTTACTGAAATAAACACAAATGCCAGAAACAACGAATTGGTTTTGTGTCCTCTCATTCAGTAAAGTAGTGGTTGTAATACATGCAAAGCTAGCGTATTCGATCCCCGTGGTGATAACCACATTAAACATTGCAATGGGTTTTAATACTGTTGAAACGCTTTCAATCAAATAAAGTGTCCGTTGCTAGTCAACGCGATGTTTTGCTTGTCAAATATTCATGCTCCCAAGAACACCGCAGCTAGAAACGCATTGTAAACTTGGCCTGTGCATGCAATACTCGTAGAAGGCTATGTTTATTTTCGCTAAATGACAAATGAAATCTACACCCAAGGTTCAGTCGTGTACATGAAATAATACAGAGAAAAGTGACTTCGTATGAAATCGTCTGGAAATCATCTCCATTGAATATGAACTTGTGAAGGTTGTAATAATACGATAAAATGTTCAGATTTTACTAGTGACCTTTCTGTCTGAATTGATTGGCGATTCACTAAATTAAGATTGTCGTAATTGTCCTTTGGCAAGGCATTAATCTACTTTTGCCACTCCACACCCATGAGAGAAATGGGGCCCTGGTAGGATGATAAAAAACCTTTATGATAGACTTTGCCATATGCCCTCATGTTGACTATATGGTAGGAATACTCACACTCTAAATTACAGGGATTTAAATTTAAATCTATAGGATTTATTTTTAAATCTTTCATGTACTGTAGGTAGGGACCAATCGATGTGGATTTAAAATTAATCTTCGCTAGGATTAAAAAGTTTTAATCTGTAAAGGATTAAAAAATAAGTTCAAAAGATTTATATTATAAATCTTTCTAGATTAAAATTAACCCTGATAAAGATTTAAAAGCAATCCTTTTTGGGACTTCTTTGTCATGTGACAAAATCTTATCGCCAGGATTGGTCAATTTGCCGTTAATTTTCGGAACTTTTTTTAATCTTTTGGGATTGAAAAAAATATATTTGAAACTCGGATTAAGAACCAGTTTAGCAATCTTTTAAGATTAAAAATCAATCTTTATGGATTAATTTCATTCACATCCGGCTTAAGATTTAAATTTTAAATCCCTGTAATTTAGAGTGCAGGCTTAGGGAGTGAAGATGGTGCACATTGTGCGTGAATGAATATGATGACCGGGGTAATGATATTTGCTAGGCGGTTAGAGCGTGCATTTCGCTTTATATATTAAGCGTTATATAAATCCGGATGATTATTATTATTAATGGCACCATATTTTCCTTTCATCAAAATTCACAGTATGACAAGCACTGCAAGGGTTTAGATATTAACATGTTGAGGTTTAAAAAAACATTTTTTGGAATAAAGAAATCAATAACAAAATGTGAGTTGAGTTGTGTCAATGTAAGAGATTTCCACATTTGTTAATGGGTTTAAGGACTATATTATCTTAGGCAAAATACTCATTTGTTTTGGATTGACAATTGTTTGATTACCAATTTTCTTTTCATAGATCAATGCAACTATTACAATCCTGATCAACTGGCTTCAGTTGCTAACAAAAATCAGAGGCGGCGGACCCGGGGGGCAGGGGGGCAGAGTGCCCCCCCCCCCCACTTTTTCAAGTACCCAAAAAGTGCCCCTTTTTCCATGGGAAAAGTACCCCTTTAACTTTGTAAGAAGCGCCCCTTTTTTCATAAAAAGTGCCCCTATTAATTCGATATGTGCCCCTGTTAATTTTTAAAAGTGCCCCCTCTCCTTTCCACCTCTGGTATGTGCCCCTTTTATTTTTACACGTACCTCTTTTCCCAGACAAGTTCCCAGTTTCCTTTGCAATAAGTGTCTATTTTCCATTCTCATAAGTGCCCTTTTTAACCTTTAGTAAGTGCCTCTTTTCGGATACGAGAAGCGCCCCTTTTCACTTTTGTTAAGCGCCTCCTTCACCTCTGATAATTGCCCTATTCAAATCTTAGAGGTGCCCCTTTTACTTTGACAATTGCCCCTTTTCCTTCGTAAGAAGTGCCTCTTTCCCTTTTAATAACTACCTCTTTTTAACTCGGATAAGCGCACCTTATATTTTCACATGTGCCCCCTTTCCTTTCTAATAAGTGCCCCTTTTCCTTATGATAAGTGCCTCCATTTAACAAAGAGCCCTTCGCCTTTTCATAAATGCCCCTTTTTACCTATGAAAATAGTCCTTTTTCATTCTCCTACTAGTGCTCCTTTTCATGTCTGGTAAATGACCCTATTCAATTCTGAGAGACAATCGTTTTATTTTGACAAGTGCCCCCTTTTCCTCCTGATAAGTGCTCTTTTTCTTTAATAACACCCCCTTTTATTTTGACACGTGCCTCTTTTCCTTCCTAATAAATGCTCTTTTTCCTTCATAATTTCCGCTTTTCATAAAAGCCCCCTTTCACCTCCAATAAATGCCCCTATCAAAATCTGATCGGTGCTCCTTTTCTTTCAACAAATGCACATTTCCCTTTATTATCAGTGCCCCTTTTAAATTCTCATAAGTGCCTCTTTCGTATATGGTGTTTGCCCCTTTTCAAGTGCGATAAGTGCCCCTTTTCACATCTGATAATTAACCTTTTTTTAACAATGATACGAGCCCCTTTTCCTTTCTTATGAGGAACCTATCCCTTTTTCATAAATGCCCCTATCAAAAACTGATGGTTGCCTTCTTTTCCGTCAACAAATGCCCAATTTCCATTCTCATAAGTGCCTTTTCATCCCTGGTGAGTGCCCCATTTTCACCTCTGATAATAACCCTTTGTACTTTGACACGTGCTCCTTTTATTTTCTAATAAGTGTCTTATCCCTTCGATAAGTGTCCCCCTTTCCTCTCATCATTAAACGTGCCCCTAATTTCAAGCAACTAAGAGCAATATCTCCCAAAGCTCGCTCGCTACGCTCGCTCACATTTATAGATGTTATAATTATGTTACTTATCAAAGGTCTTTTCAGTTTGCAGTTATGAAAATTTGCTTATTTATAACCCGATGAGGATTGGTTTTTTCCTCTTTATAAGATGTAGTTTTCGCACTGTGACCTCACAAATCTTATATTTGTCCTCGCTCGCAAATGATTTTTTCGACCATCACACCCAACTGCAAGGTATGATGCTTTAAAAAGCAATATTTTATACGATGTATAAAGAGAAAAAAATATTGAAATCATCCCTGATAATGTATTCAAATTTTAGGGGTATATACCAATGTCTAAAAATTGTTTATTTTTGCTTTGAGATTTCCCTTTTTAGGTGCCCTTTTTTCCCCAGAAAGTGCCCTTTTTTGTTGGTGCCCCCCCCCACTTTGGAAGTCGCTCCGCCGCCTCTGCTAACAATGTGATTCATGAATAAATGTATAAATGGATAGAGAATTGATTAATGAAGTCAAGATCATTGATACACCTATATCCAGAAATTTTAGATGTCCCACTGCTATATACTACAAAGTTTTTATTTTAATACAACAAAAAAAGAGTTATTTAAATGTTCTCACTGCGCCTGCAAGCTAGGGGATGATGCATACGCTAGATTTTGCACCAAGATGGAAACATAACTAAAACAACTTATAAAGTTTCGATTTCTAGGACAACTACCCCCTTGAAAACTTATCCCAGCATACCTTGCATGGATAAGCACCGCTTGGACAACTATTTCTATGGCAATAACCTTCGAAAGACTATCCTTAGTATAAGGTAAATCATGGCAGGCCTATCAACAACATGAAAATGGAAATGATCACCACGGGATTCTTTTGGAAGGGAGTAGTTTTTTGTATATAGGGTACATGTAATTTTCCCCGAGGATAATTGTCGCGGGTGGGGGGGGGGGGGGGGGGGGGGGGGTGTAGTTGTTCAAGGTATACCCAGAAGTTGTGTCCGGACTTTTGATTTAATATGCTAATTTGAAGAAGTTTACTAGCAATATTTCATAAATCTTTCAAGAGTTGTGTTAAACAATATTATTCCATATTACAAAGGATAAATATTGATGATGGTTAGTGCAAAAGTAGTGTTTTTTGGTAAAGCATCTGGACACACAAACTCCATCATAATTGTCCTGAAGTAGTTGTCCGGGGGCAGTTAATTGTCCTGATACGCACGTTGTATACCTTACCAATTGTTTCCAATGTCTGTCTGATGTTAATCTCATCGACACCCTGAAGATCCTGTAGGGCCCTCTGAATTCTGCGATTGTGATTAGATGCAGAATCCTCCTTGGAAGAAGGAGAAGGTGTAGCCCAGTTTCGTAACTCAATCGAATCAGCATCTCCGTGCGGCTGCTTCGTAACGATAGCTGTGCGCCTTCCATTCGTTGCGTCATCCATTTTGTAAAGATTTCTTTGCAAATTATGTGATGACAGATTAGCTATTAAGCAGATCCGGAAACAAATTTAAGATAGATGCAGCTCAAAATACCAAAAGGTCAATGATGAAATAAACGAAAAGAGATCATGTTAGACAGCGAAAGGGGGAGATAGGTAGATTAGTAGATAGATAAATAGATTGATAGATAGCTGGGTAGGTACGTAGGTACGTAAGAAGATAGATATATTATAGATATAGATTGACGAGTAAAGAGGGGTGGAAGATAACCAGATTATCTAGAGAGGGAGAGGGAATGAGAGAAGTAGATTGAGAAAATGAGAGAGTTGTAGAGAATAGGGAGGGGGTGGGAGAGTGAAATGATACAAACAATTATATGAACATAAAATTTCCTGTGATCACTTTGAGTCCTATAATTCTACACTTTCGTTGTCCATCATTTCGTCGTCATTCACCATTCCGTTCCGTCATAGTCATAGCAATTTATTAAATGTTAATTTCTCAAGTCTTCGAGCAAACTCACTATAACAGTAATTGGGTCATGGTAATTCACGTGCACTAGAAATGTCAGTAATCCTCCGATAAAAATGATTCCAAAGTAGATTTGCGTAAGATGTTCTCATGCATAATTTCATTCCAGAATATGCAAGCTACTACTCCAGCTGAACCTAAGAATTAAGACTATCTCAAAAACTTTATTAGGACGGATGAGATTTGCTGGAAACTTTGATCGCCGTATTATGGTGCTGTGTGCGTAATTCCTTGCCTAAAGCGTCGTTGCTAAAAACATCTCGAGCTATGCAAATCATAAACTATTGTCAAACTTATTTGCTTTTCCATTGAGATGAATTTGAGGAAAGGTCCTGCGCTCATTGCATTCTTCGCGTAAGCGTCATGTGGTTTCCCCGGTTATTGGCTGAATGCTTGAAGGAATGTAAGCAAGGTAAATATTGAACTAAAATAGCAGATCATAACACTTAGCTAGTAACGTATGTGGGTAAAATATTATGCATCATTTAAAGGATTGGACGAATAGCCTTTTTTAAATATTCCATTGAAAGAATGAGAAACATGTTGAAGATAACGATAATAGTTTGTGTAAAAAATATATTTAAAAAAAATAGATAAATAAATGTTTAAAATAATAATAATAATACATTTATAGAGCGCAGAAACAATCTAACATCGAGTATATATTCTACTGCGCTACAAGAGCTCCTGATATGCTTAGATTTACAGTTAAGTGAAAAGATGTTTTCAGTGAAAGTGAAAGAATTACATTTGATATGAAGAGAAAGAAAGTCAGCCCTTCGAAATGGGCAAATAGTGCTTGAAAAAAAAAACGAATATTATGAATTGAATTACGTCAGACAATGAAAATAAATGAAATAAAAGTTAAACAAAGAAAACAAGAAAAAAATAGAGGAAGAAAGAAAAAAGAAAGATACACAGAGATGCCTAAGAACACAGAAAATTCCTTACTTTCGTACATTTATCACGTTACACCCCTGTGACTTTGACAGATCTTAATTATCAATAATCAGTGGTTAAGATATATGCAGGCCATCAGTACTTACGTAAATGCGAATAGGAGCATAGCAAATGAGTTAAGTTTGCAGTAAATGTACGCAATAGGAAAGTGAAGATTTCTTTCGTTGACCTCTTATGACTTATGAGAATGACACAGTCAACGATTTTAGGGGATTTCCAGGGTCATTGCACTTTTGTACCTAAAAATAATCTTGACGCGCAAAGATAATACTGTGCGCTGTGACGTAACAATAGGCGCACCTGTTACTTGGTGACAGACATGTACGCGCAATGAATGTAAACAAAGTGGTTTGACTCGGCACGACAAATGCAACGTGAGTGAACACTGATCAAGCAAGGAGGTGAAATCTAAGAATATTATCCCAAGAATTGTCGATTTGTTCTTTTGAAGAACATTATCATGGGAGTAGGACAAACCAGAATCGGACCCAAGATTCCTGAAAGTGACGACATCAGCTTTAAGGTAGGATGTCTTGACCTTTTTTTCTTCGTAGATCTAGGACTAGATCTAGGAATGATTGATGACAATGTCCATGCATGGTATTCGAATCGAGAAATGATGTTGATGGAGATGACGTTGGTAGATCTACTTCTACTTCTACTTCTACGATACTCAGCAGGATCCATAAGTCAGGATGTAGTGCTGAGGAATAAACTATTTAGTACTTGGTCTAGATGCTGGGTGGAAGCGCTCCCTTGAAGCCCTCCAGTGAAGTAGCGTCAAGGGTGATCTTCAAAAGTGCATTCCACGCAGTTACTGTCCGAGGGAAAAAATCTAGGTCTAGGAAGATGGTGATTATGATGATGGTAGTGATAATGAACAAACAATTGTTATAGGGATGGTGATAACATAAAGATTTCCCCTGTAAAAGGCTGTAACTGTATGTAAGGGCATAATAAAATCGTCGACGTAGGCCTAAGTCTAGATCTAAATCTAGATCATGATTTTAGGTCTTTACCTACTTTGCTTTACTTTAATCTTGGATCTTGGATCTTCTTAGATTCTTTTCCTCCTAAATACTCCGAAGAAGAGTTTTGACTGGAGGTGGTGGAGGGTGGACGATTACATTTTGAAAAAAGTTCTTTAGTAGTCTAACTGCATTTTTAAATGAGAGCGGGGAGGTTTGGTCGATGGTTACTTGTTGTAGGTTGTTCCATGTCTTTACAGTCCTTGGGAAATATGAGTTGGCATACACGTCCGAGTTGGTGTGGCGAATTTCAAATTGGTTGGAGTGTCCTCGTCTACGTCTGTCTGGCTTAGGGTTGGTGTGAGATTGGAAGTCGATGTCGAGTTGTCCCTTTATCATTTTGAAGAGGCAGGTAAGACGATGAGCTTCCCTTCTGTCTTTAAGAGATCCCCAGTTGCGTTGGTTGAGTAGCTTGGTAACACTGGTGTCCCATCCGTAATTATTGGTGACAAAACGTGCAGCCTGACGTTGAACTTTCTCGACAGCATAGGTGTTTTTGGCTGTATAAGGGTCCGATGCTGCAGTGCGTAGTCAAGGTGTGGACGTACAAGAGTAAGATACAACTTTTCTTTACATTAGATGAGCAGTGATGGAAGTTGCGCCTTAGGAAGTTAAGGACCCTTGAGGCCTTGCCGGTTGCGTAATGAGTCTGGCTATTCCAGCGTAGGTCTTTCTGGATATTAATACACGATGTGTAGGTCTAAGCCTGTTCATCGATCCAGGATTCTTCCATTGTTTACTGCTATTTGTGGTGGGAGGAGAATTGTGTAGGCAAAAGTGACGTTTTATTTTTATTAAGCATACGGACACATAAATCGTCAATAAGATATGGTGACGATGGTGGTGATTGATAATGATGATAATGATGATGATGTTGATGATTTTTATAATAATAAGGATGATGATGGTGATTAGGGGGATTCCGGAAATGTCTGTACGACGTGCAGGGAATCACCCCATAAGATGATGAAGTGAGTTGTGATAAACGATTATTCTGATGGTAGGCACAGAGTAAATTTGGAGAAGGGCCTACTCTAGCAGATTCGAATTATCATGCTCAGACATTGGTGTTGCTACATGACACAACTTCAACCTTCCCGAATCCAGTTGGGTCGTTCTCTCGCATTTCAAACTGTCGGCATAGGTCTAGGTCTAGTCTACATAATATATTTTTTTGTCTGATGACCATTGATCTTTTTTCTTATAATAATTGGAGTACACTTTCGATCTTTGTAAACAGAGTTGTGAGGAGAAGCCGAGCCATAAGAAGAAGCCAGGATTGATGCGTTTCATAGTCGATGCGATCTTGGGTGAAGTTTCACCATCACCAGAAGAGCTAGGATTTGCGCGATTTTCAGAATCACCAGAGAGTGGCGCCGACTTCGAAATCGAAGAGGCGTTCGTAGACGCCCCACTACCAGCTGCTCGTCATGGAAAAGAAGCCAAGTCTGAGAGGAAAAGTCACACCGGGTAGAGCAAGGGCAAAGAGGAGGAGTGGTCACTTCGAAGTATAGCACGAACCCAAGCGTCCACTTCATCGATAAACTATCTTCCTCATCCTCATCATCGCAAGGAGAGGTACAAAAGAAAAGCTATGTCAAGGATGAAACGGACGTCACCAGACTAGACGCTAACCCCTGCACCCAAGGTGTCTAATGAAGGTATAGAGATGCACGTCCCATCGTCGCATGGAAGAGGTGACAGTGCAACATCCGGGCCTCAAGATCCCAAGGTCGGTGACAGGTGTCCTAATCAAGACATCGAAGCTCCCAAGACCACTGGACAATCCGTGCAGTTTACAGAAGAACTATCATGACTATGAGGGCGAAAATATTTCTTTGGCAGATCCACAAGGGACTACAGCTCTTTCTATAATTAAGAAAATTACTTAAACTATCTGCTGTTGGATCAGACAAACTTAATTATGAGAAAGGTAGAGGAGAAGCAAAATTGAACGCCGGAAAGGATCCCAACATCCTCGCCGTCAAAGAGAAGGGAGGGTTAACTGGTGCTAACATCAAATCAGAACGCCCTTCTGTATCAAAGCCTGAAACCACGAATACAGCATCGACAACAGAAAGCAAGAAACCTTTGCCAATTTTGAAAGAAGCTCAAGGAATCCCCAGATGGCATCAAGACAACAAGGCCAAGTCAAAGCTTGAAAGGAAACGTGTTGATATGTTCACAGTAGAAACAAGAGCTACTACAACCAAAGAAGATTCAGAGGCTCCTGATTTAATCAGTTTTCAGAGCAACAATAAAATACAAATTTCTTCGTCAGGTACACATAGCACAACGGCTCTTTCTACAATTCAGAAAATGATTGAACTTACTGCTGTTGGGTCAGACAAAGTCACCAATGTCAAAGGTCGAGGAGAAGCAAAATTGAAAGTAGGGAAGGATGCTACTACCCTTGCTGTCAAGGATGAAACCACAAGGTATTGACAGCCTCTGACAACATGAGTTCTAACATCAAGTCAGATCGTCTTTGGTACCAAATGGGGAGTGCCATGATGCATCGACTGTCTCACCATCAACACATAACAAGAAGCATTTTACAATCTTCAAACGACCCCAGGGGGATCCCCAGGAGGAATCCACGAAACCTGCTAGAAAAGAAAACGTGTGGACATGTTAACAGGAGATAAGACAAAGGATCCCACAAGTCTCGAGAGGCATCCTATATGAGAACTGTTGGCAGCGAACGGCCGACTGGAAAAGGAAAGGCTCTGCAAAAGCGAGCTACTCGAATTTTTGCCCCTTCTCTACCACCATTCCCAGCTACTGCTCACCAAGATCTAATCTACCCGAATAGAGTCATGATGAAAACAGTGACTGCCGAATCAAAGGTTGGACCTTTAGATGTGGTGATCAAAAGACCGGACAACCCAGTCATAAATAGCAAGCCAGTGACACCAAGGGTTGGCCAAGCAGGCAAGTCACTCTGCAATCCAGATAGCAAAGTGGACAATATGGGAAAGAAAGAGATCCAAGAGGATTTGCAAAAGACAAAACTTCAAAAAGCCCGAATGGTAGTTCAGAAAGAAACCCAAAGTGTAGCAGAATTGGAAGAGAAACTTGAAGAAGCGAGGAAAGAACTCGATAAAATTGAGAAGTGCATGTTCCCCAGATCAAAGCTAGACGAGCGCACCAAAGTTACAAATGTGGCCAACAATCAGGTACAAGTAGGAACGGTGAAGGAGAAACCATCGAATCTTGCAACTTTGAAAGCTACGAAAGGTGACAAATCTGAAGGTAAAGTGAAGCAGAAGCCACTTCTCTGTCCAGTTTTCGACAACGCTGTCCGAGATCTGCCGTTTTCAACCGCAAGAAGGTAGGCACTGCCACTACAACAGACAGAAAACCTATTCAGCATAACGAGCCAAAAGGCGTTCTGAAATCTCCTTCCATAGATGGAGTAAAGAGGACAGAATTGGCACTTAGTAAGGGGCAAGGACCAGTGTTTACACGACTGAGGTCTCGAAAGGTGTCGAGAAGGGAAATATCAGCAAGCCTTTTTAACATGCCATCTGGATCAGACAAACTTCAAAGACTACTACCTACCAAATCATCTGAAGATCCGGTTCCTTCATGTGATGCTGATGCAATCACTGTGACTAACAGGGGTGCTCCAAAAAGGGAGGCTGAGCAAGTAAAACGACGTTCAAGAACAGCAACGTGTTCTACACTATCAAAGGTTCATTCACGTTCAGACGTGACTCTTACCAAAGTCGACAAGGAAACAATTCATAATTCTAAGCCACCCTCTG